>BDMV01000010.1:12425232-12540040 GCA_008326285.1 Oryza officinalis
ATATATATATATATATATATATATATATATATATTACAGAAATTATATATATGTATTTTTTTTGGCGAGGACAAATTTCTGTATCCTGAAAATTAATAGAAACCCGAAGACCGTTCAATACAAATCCAGTTGTATATATACATTTCGATATTTGCCTTCTGCGTTCTGCTTCCCTTGATTTAATTTAATTAACTGCTGTACAAAACTAGCTAGACAAATGAGCTTTTGATTTTTTTAATGATAAAATGAACACTTGATCCTACTCGATCCAATTCCAGCCTAGCTAGCTTGGGAAAATCAATACGCCATCCAGTGCAGGTGCATGTGTACTATTAATTTAATTTGCAGAATATATATATACAGCTGGATGGATGATTAAACTAGTACTACACTGTAACGAACTCCAACCAACTAATTTCCAGCAAGTAGTGATAGCTGGAGTAGTAGTCAAAACATATGTATAATTGGACATAATAATATCTGCATATATACAAGCAGCAACCAGCTGGCCGGCTATATATAATTTCGAAATAAAATGTTGCATTAGCTCATTATTTTGAGAATATAACCTGCAGGCTAGCTGGGAGAATTTAATTAGAGTAGTCATTCAACAATCAATAATAGCTGGTACATTTAGGTTCTATTTGAAAAAAAAATAAGATTCTCGGAGTTCGGGTAAAATTTAATTATGTGTTTCATGCAAAACTGTCACGAGATAAATATAATTGTGTAATTAACGAGCCATGTCCGAACGACTGTTTGACACTATGCAAACATGTAGAAATTTGTTTTTCAAACCATTAATTTGATCGGAGTTTGAATGTTGGCACTTTGTGAATGTTGGCACATTACTAGCCATCATTTTCATGAATGATGGCACTTTGTGAATATCTATCCGCACAATTAGTCCATTTTTCATATACTACTAGTTTGGTTTGAGAAGTGGATTGAATCCATATGAGGCAAGTGGGTTGGATTGGTTTGGTTTGATTTGGAAAATGGGTTGGATTCTGTGATTTCTGAGATGTGAATGTAATATTGTAATATTCTGTGATTTCTGTGTTTCAGAAAATATTATATATGACCCTGAAATTATTTTTTTTTGGCTTCAGGACTATAGGTGCCGGTTCTTGTAAAGAACCGGCACCTATGAGGCATCAAAGGTGCCATGTCCTATCCATTATAGGTGCCGGTTATTTATAGGAACCGACACCTATAATATCATATAGGTGCCGGTTCGACATTTACAACCGGCACCTATAGTGTTATAGGTGCCGGTTGAGGAACCGGTACCAATAGCTTTGAGCATTTGTGCCGACCAATTGGTGCCGGCTTCGAAACCGGCACCTATGAGGCCTTTGGAACCGGCACCAATGGGTATTTGTGTAGTAGTGGACGGTGTTCGACAAGATACTGGAGACCAGAAACCTTACCGAGGGAGGAAGCGCTGGTGCCCGACCCGCGCATGTCAGGAGGAGGCCATCGTGTTGTGGCGCTGGTGGGGCAGTCGCTCGACATCCCGGTGCTGCGCGACTCCAGGCCATATTCTTCCGAGATAACAATCTCAATTGTTTTGATCTTTCACAATTATCTTCATGTTTTTTTTAGATAATAGCTTCATGTTATTTTACTTCGTATAATAATGTGGCTAGCTGTACTTAATAGGTAAGCGGCACAGATACAAATCCAAATTCATAGGTTTTTTTCATTTTAGTCAAACAACTTGCCCACAATGTCAAAGGGAAGAGGACATTGTCAGGGAATAGAAAGGAAAAAGGGAAAAATAATGCGAGGAATGCAAAGAGTGATTCCTAGAGGAAGCAGAATGCTACTGCCAAATCAATATATCCCATCCTAGAATGTGGCGCTTCAAGATAGCTACATAAGCTAATATAATCAGCTTGTGAACCTAGATGCCAAAAATGATTGCTACTCCTATGATCCATTGTTGATGCGCCTATCTACATCTATTTTAATGACTGCCCAAGCTATGCAAATAGCTTGCAAACTATGTAGTATTCACTCTCTGTTCATCGTTTTCTGAAATTTTCAGATCGAATTGACAGAAGATAAGGGGGACGAATCTAGTTGCTAGAGCATGCAAAGGTTCAGTGCAGACTCCTTCCCATGGAACGCAGTGTTCGACAACATGCGGGACACCAAAAATACCTTACCACGGGAGGAAGCCCCGGCGCCCGGCCCAGTCGCGTCAGGACACCGCCATCGCGTTGCAGCGCTTGTGGGGCAAACGCTCGTCAGCCCGTCGCTGCACGACTCCAGACCATCCGCGGCACCGGCTCCGGAGGGGCAGCTGGGTGGCAGTGGCGGTGGCGGATGAGCCCCGGGTGGAGCAGCAGGTTGCTGCCGCCGTTCCACGCCCGGAGCCGCCAGCTGCGGGCTGTGCATCGCTGGAGGCAGCAAGCGGCAGGGCTGCAGGAGAAGGGGTCGGGCGAGTCGGAAGGGTTATGCTGCCGGGCGCCAGCGGCCCAGCGGGGCGTTGCGCTGATCGGCGGCCGCCTTCGGTGGGGATTGGTCGAGGAGTTGGTTTTCAGCTCGACAACGGTAATCTCCGCTTGCACTGATTTTTCCAAAAGAAAACAAGTTAAGTTGTCTTTTATGATTATTTTGTGGAAGAAAAAAACTTCTAAAATTAAGTTTAACATCCAAAAATAGGATATACTCTACACGGTTCTTAATATTTGATGTCATTGATTTTTTACATGCATTATGATTGTTCGTTTTATTAAAAATTTCATGCAAATATATAACAAAAGTATGTTTAAAGTAAATCAATTTACAACAAAATAATTGATGATTATGTTTTTTTAAAAAAATAGGACGTATTGTTAAACATGTACCTAACAATCAATTACGTCCAAGATTAACAATCAGAGGAAGAAGTTTTTGTTAGAAAAAGCCGTCCCAGACATAGTACTGCAGTTCTCATGTTCTCACTACACGCATTTTAGTGTTTGCAGTTTCTATTTTTATCATAGCACATGTGCACACATGTTTTAAACCTCTTCGTACAACCTACCTAGAACGCAAGAGTTTTATAGAATTTTCATGAGTTTTTTTACCAGGATTTTCACGAGATTTGGTTTAGATCCTAACAAAATCATCATAAATTCCTCTATTAGAAAGGAGGTCAAATCACCAAATTTAACATCAGGTGCAAAGAACGTAAAAGTTGAGCCGTACAAAGATACCATTTTTACAAACAAGACAAGCCCAAGTTTGCCTTTAAATTCCTCTTATTTTTCTTGCCATTTGTATTGAACTTCTATTTCCACTTCAACTTCAATGCCGTACTCTTATGGAGTACATGGTTCTCACTTCTCATGCATTTTCAAGTAAAGAAATATACTCACAAACTCAACAGTAATTTTTCTCTTTTTAAATTTACTCATTTTATTATATAGCAAAGACAGGGATTAGGGAAAGAATCCCCAATACAGATTGGTCATACAACACACAAAGCCATCCTTTCCAGAGATAAAACCAACTGAACTAAGGAAAACAAATTCCAGATGTAGCCATACAATGATAATGGATGAAATTGACGGGGAGTAGCGGTGTTGCCGTGACGACTAAATCCATGGGCCTTTATTGACGTGCACACTACTTGACAAACCGGTAATCCCCTTCAGTTGCCTCTACAGGAACGGCACAAATTAAAGGTTTGTTATTAAGTTGTAGATTTTGGTGTGAGCTTCATCGGACTCAGCAATTGATTTCCATAGAGTTCATCATTAAATTTGATAAGCACTTATTGCAATGCTGTGAAACAAGGTTGCATAGATGGTCTGCGCTCAACCCGAACAACGAACCCAGCATGATTACCATTGCATAGAAACATCAAGAAAGAGGTCCCCAAACTCCGGCCAACCTTAATCAAGAGAGAACTAGGATGGCATCGATTGATCTTCTGACTTTCTACGTCAGCCTGGAACTCAGCTAAGGAGGATAAGGAGAAATTAACCTAGTGACCAGCTGCAATTTCTTGATTAGTAACGATCATCCCTAGCCCATCTACCAACAGATAATGCAAGCACCAATCTGACCGGCACCAATGCAGAATCCTCCAAAAGCACAGGCTGCCAGATGTTTTGTTGCCTGCTGTCCTTGAAGCCGAGAGCCGTTGCCATCCCAACATTGAACACCGTCGTCGCCCCAATAAATCCCCATAAGCGCTAGGCAAGGTGGCGTCCACCACCTTACCCTTTGTTGACGAAAAATCCACGTCCAGTCGATAGTGTCAAATCTGTGTTGACACGAACCGTGTCGACAAACACATGAAGGCCTGGGAGATCTACTTAGCACCAGTACAGGTCCTAAAATATTGATGGAATGCGGGCATGCCAGTCAGTTTGATCCTGCAACTAACAAGATATATAAATTAACGATCAAATAGTCGATCGGCTAACAAGCCGATGGAGCAATACTAGCCGATGTCGATAGGGTTTTGAACAATTGGCTGTATGTCCAATGTAAATTCTGACAATTGAATAAATAATGATATAAAGGCAATTGGCTAATAATGGTATGTTAGAATAAATAATGATGCAACAATCAAAGCATATATCGGCTGGAAGTCCGATGTTGTTAAATCCAAATGATTAAATGATTAATGAAACCTTTGCTGCAATTGGCTACACCCAACTTGTGTGTAATCCTTATAAGCCGATGCAACGTCCATATAACTCATCGGCTGAAACCCCGATGATACCCTTATTGGCTTCCAAAGAGCAAGTTAGTTCTTAAGATTCTAAGCACGACTTAGTAGGTCAAACCCAGTTGATGTAGCACTAAGTATGGAAGAAAGTATAAGGTCTAAACAATCGAGCCTTTGATTGATTTTCAGGGTGGTCATGTATTAAATTTAACCAAGACAGTAAAACCATCATAGAGAAATTAACACATCGGATAAGATCGGCTAACCGTACAATGAAACATTAGCATGAACTTATCGGCTTAACAAGACTTAGATTATCAACAACAATCTAGTAGGTCGAACCTAACCGATGCAACACGAGATTGTATATAATATTTTAATACTTAATGAGCCGATAAATTTGTCTAATGTGATGGATATAACAGATCTATCTAAAGCATCATTGTGATTGTAGAGACATATCAGCTAAGACAGAAGATCAGACCTAACCTAGACAGTCCTAACTAAACCGATGTGTCTCTAAATATAATGCTATTAAAGATAGAATCGAAATATCAAGTAGACAAATATACCAACTGAACTAGAGCAATCCAAGAGGTCGAAGCGATGCAGCCTTGAACAACACCAATGTAGCTGATATATTCACTGGGGCCGGCGGAACGTAGGGCTTACCCCTTCGTTGGAGATTGAAGCCGATGTAGTCCTGCGTCAGGTGCCAAGATCTGCTGGTGATAAATAAAAACCTCGGAAAAGAGGGTGGCGATGCGCCGAGAGTAGTTGTATTGATTGAGAGATAGATTACAAAGATCCCGGGTGTACATATTTATACCCTCAAGCCGATATGAGTCCTAATTGGACACGACACAAATTTTCCTAAAGATAAAAGGAAAAACATAAGTCCTGATTGGACACTAAACACACATTCCTATAAAAAAAGGAAACTAACTGACTCTACCTAATTAATAGATAAATTGCCACGCTGCATCCTCTTCAAACTTGGCATCTTCTGGATAAGCTTCCTTTAATTGATTAATTTTTTTAACTGAATCCACTAAGAATCCAACTGTTAGCAACTGATCATTCCTATCGGCCGATTCCAAGACTCTGAAGCCGATATTAACTTTAGGTCGATGTTAACACTCTTCCCCATCACCACCAGATGGAGGGGGAAAGGCCGGAGATGGAGAGGGTGGGTCATTGTAACGTCCCGCCTCCACGAGGCCGGGCCCGCTTACATCTAGCAGCTTAAATAGGACATAGACTGCCCTCACAAACCAACACCAGTCTTTTCTGCGCACTTTGTCCTCACTCGTGCGCACCCGGGAAGACTTCCCGGTCGGTCACCCATCCCTAGATTTCTCCAAGCCAAGCACACTTAACTTTAGAGTTCTTTGGAGATGGGCTTCCGGAAAAGAAGTTGCAACTTGTTGGCATGAGTATCCTATCAATCCTATTATGCCTTGGGTCGGGGTGTTACATCCTCACCCCCTTAAGAGATCGACGTCCTCGTCGATCAACCCCAAGCCAGGAACTCCCTCTCTTGGCCACGTCCGTGTGTCCAGTGCCAGCGCATGTGCCATGACTGCGACACACCCATGTCCAGTGCCAGCGCATGTGCCATGCTGTGTGACCACACCGAGTCCACACCAGCCATGCGCACCATGCCTGCGCAACTGCGACACACGCGCCCGTGAAACCGCGAGAGTCGGCTCTGATACCATACTGTAACGTCCCGCCTGCACGAGGCCGGGCCCGCTTACATCTAGCAGCTTAATTAGGACATAGACTGCCCTCACAAACCAACACCAGTCTTTTCTGCGCACTTTGTCCTCACTCGTGCGCACCCGGGAAGGACTTCCCGGTCGGTCACCCATCCCTAGATTTCTCCAAGCCAAGCACGCTTAACTTTAGAGTTCTTTGGAGATGGGCTTCCGGAAAAGAAGTTGCAACTTGTTAGCATGAGTATCCTATCAATCCTATTATGCCTTGGGCCGGGGTGTTACATCCTCACCCCCTTAAGAGATCGACGTCCTCGTCGATCAACCCCAAGCCAGGAACTCCCTCTCTTGGCCACGTCCGTGTGTCCAGTGCCAGCGCATGTGCCATGCTGTGTGACCATACCGGGTCCACACCAGCCATGCACACCATGCCTGCGCAACTGCGACACACCCATGTCCAGTGCCAGCGCATGTGCCATGCTGTGTGACCACACCGGGTCCACACCAGCCATGCGCACCATGCCTGCGCAACTGCGACACACGCGCCCGTGAAACCGCGAGAGTCGGCTCTGATACCATCCTGTAACGTCCCGCCTCCACGAGGCCGGGCCCGCTTACATCTAGCAGCTTAAATAGGACATAGACTGCCCTCACAAACCAACACCAGTCTTTTCTGCGCACTTTGTCCTCACTCGTGCGCACCCGGGAAGACTTCCCGGTCGGTCACCCATCCCTAGATTTCTCCAAGCCAAGCACACTTAACTTTAGAGTTCTTTGGAGATGGGCTTCCGGAAAAGAAGTTGCAACTTGTTGGCATGAGTATCCTATCAATCCTATTATGCCTTGGGTCGGGGTGTTACATCCTCACCCCCTTAAGAGATCGACGTCCTCGTCGATCAACCCCAAGCCAGGAACTCCCTCTCTTGGCCACGTCCGTGTGTCCAGTGCCAGCGCATGTGCCATGCTGTGTGACCATATCGGGTCCACACCAGCCATGCACACCATGCCTGCGCAACTGCGACACACCCATGTCCAGTGCCAGCGCATGTGCCATGCTGTGTGACCACACCGAGTCCACACCAGCCATGCGCACCATGCCTGCGCAACTGCGACACACGCGCCCGTGAAACCGCGAGAATCGGCTCTGATACCATCTTCTGTCACGCCCCAAACTGGCCCCGAGCGGAGACCAGGATAGAGCGGTCCAGATTGACCTGTATGCCTGTACCAGTCCCAGGAAATAGCGCTGGTACAACAGGAAGACTGAATATCACAACAACAGCGGTCTCTTTATTTAAGAGTAGGATTACAACCAAGGTTGGAACTGCGGACAGAACCCGAGTTCACAACAGCATTACAAAAAGGCGGAAGCGGAAAGCGGAGACTAGCCCTAAGCCACAAGCAAAGCCTTGGGGAAGGCCGAAACCCTACTACTGCTCGAAGTCTGCTTGCTCCTGGAAGAACTCTTCGTCAGCAGGGTCCACCTCTTCATCTTCGAGAACTGGGGGGGGTTTAAGTGTATAGAGCAAGGGTGAGTACGGGAGTACTCAGCAAGTCAGGGGAATTAAGTGTTTAATGCAAGCTTCAAGGGAAAGCCAGTTGTTTTTCACAATTGGTTTTAGTTTAAGACTTTAGAAACATCTAAGTGAGTGCTTCTCAACGACACGGATGAGAAAGTGCGTCTCATCCGGCCGGAGCAGTGAAAATGTATCGATTGATTCTTGTCGGCACGAGAGGCTCCCAGCCAATCGTTCACCGACCCGGCTGCTCCAACAGCCACAACTCACGCACCTCGGTACGAGAGGCTCCCTGCCAATCGTCACCGACTCCGGCTGCTTCAACAGCCACAAGTCACACACGCCGGTACGAGAGGCTCCCTGCCAATCGTCACCGACCCGGCTGCTTCAACAGCCTTAAACCAAGCACAGAACGGAAAACCTCACACCAACAGCAGTTCACAAGGTGTTCAAATAAAACTACGCTAAGGAATCACCTCACATCCGCCCATGACCGTGGGCACGGCTGTTCGAACAGTTGTTAACCTCTGCAGAGGGGGTACACTTTACCCACACGACGTTACTAACCCCGAATCACCCAGCCCGCGACCCTCGGTCACGTCTGGCGACCTTAGGGCTTTCACGACAAGGCATTTCGAAAGCCGACTCAGGGTCACCTTATGCCAACGGGAGGGGTCCCACGGACCAACACCAGGTTAGGTCCCAGACCATACTGTGCCAGGAAGCCCAGGGGTCCTCCCCGACACCACCCCGGCGAATCCACTTGTCCCTTGGCATCAAGATTTCCCTGGCCTAGCTAATTACTCAGCCAGGGGCGTCCCATATCACCCATGTGGTCGTACTTGACATATGCTTGGATGTAATTCCCAAGGAATCGGTCCTTATAGCGAGAGCGGGCAGACCGTACCTCCAGTACGTCTCCCGAACCGCGAGTTTTAGAAACTCACTTTAGTTTTCAAGGCACCGACCCAAGTGTCGGGTTTTCCAAGCGTTTTGTAAACTCAAGTTTTACCCAAGTGATCAATTTTAAAGTTTGAGGGGAGTCCCGGTATTCGCACACGAGGTACGGATACCGAGGCATCACCTGAGGGGTGACAAGGGTGTTAGGGTATTCAAATAATCAAGGAAGGTGAATGCAGCAAATGGGTAGGGCCTGGCGGTTATCTTGCAAACCGAGGCCAAGTGTCAAGTGTGTGACCTAATTAATGCATAGTTTGCGGAATCAAAATACTTAATTTAAATTATGGGTTCAATTGATCAAAGGTGACTTGCCTTGCTCGAGATCTTGAGCTTCTTCCTCGAAATCCGCGCACTGCGGGTCTTCGGGCTCCGAGACTACACGCGAAACGAGACGACTCAACAAAGCGATAAAAAGAAGCCCTATTAAAGACCACTAAGCGTGCCATTAGGTAGATCTCGATTTTTGAGGAATTTTGGAAGTGGAACGGAGTCAATCGGACGAACGGTTGAAAAGATATGAATTTCCGAAGATTAAAGGATTTTCTGGAATAAAGAAAAGGAATTAATAATCAATTAATAATTCCCTGAAAAGAAAAGAAAGGAGGGACTGAAAGTAGACTTTATTTTGGGCGGCTAAGGACAGCCCAAAATATTTGAATGGGCGCGGCCCAAAACAATTGGGCCGGCGGCCCGAAGGGAATCGGCCTAGGCCGAGCGAGGAGGCTGTTGGGCCAAGGGGAGCCGATGGGCCGGCCGATGGCCCAAAAGAGTTGGCCCACGGCCGACGGCGCGCGGGGGGAAATGGCCGATGGGCCTAGTGGCCGATGCAGGCCGGAGGCCGATTGGCCGATGCGGGCTGGCGGCCGAAGCCGACGACGGAAGCCGACGGGTAGAAAAGCGGCCGAGCCGACGGCGGGAGCCGACGGGGAGAAAAGCGGCCGAGGCAGGCCGGCGGCCGAAGCCGATGGCGGGAGCCGACGGGGAGAAAAGCGGCCGAGGCAGGCCGGCGGCCGATGCCGACGGCGGGAGCCGACGAGCGGCGGATTAAGCCGACGGGAAGGGAGAAATCGGCCGAACCGACGGCGGGAGCCGACGGGGAAGAAAATCGGCCGATGTCGATGGACGGCGGATTAAGACGACGACCGACGACGTGGGGCTCGGTCCGAGGGCGGCGGCGGCGGCGTGCTCCGGTGAGGGCGGCGAGTCGGAGGGCGGACGGCGTCGGTAGGCGCCGATGGAGAGAGATGAGAGAGAGGACGAGTCCACGGCTCGGATCGGAGCGGGACGCGACGGCGGCAGTTTGAGGCGACAGCCGACGCCGACGGGAGAAAAGGAAAAGGGGATACGGCGCCGGTAGAGGGAGAAGACGCGACGGCGGCCACGGCGGTGGCCGGAGGGGTCCTACGGTTGGCTAATCGGCCTAAACCGATGGAGGAAAAAGAGAGGGGGAGAGGAGAGGAGGTTTACCGCGGCGGGGCGGCAAGCCGGGAGCGGGGACGACGGCGCGGGCGCGGCACGGCTCCGGGCCGGGGAAGAGGGCGGCGGAGATGGCGCCCGGAGCTCCTTCGGGCGCCCTCGGCTGCGGCGGCGGCGGACGGCAAGGACGGCGGCGGCAGCGAGGCGGAGTGGAGCGGCAATGGCGGCCGGGCAAGGGGAAGAAAATGCGGCCGGGCGGCGGGGGGGTTTTGTAGGGGGTTTAGGTCGGTTTGGGGGGGGGGGCGGGGGATAGGCGGTGCGGCCGAGAGGCGGTGGAGCGCGGCGAGGGGACCGGCGCAAGCGGCCAAGCGGCCGGGTGACGTCGGCGGCGGTCGGGCGCCGGGGAAAAAGAAAAAAAGGGGGGGAGAAAGGAGCCTTGCCCCCTTGCCGATTCGGGCAAGGGCGCGCGCGCGGGGAGAGAGAGCGCTGGCTCTCTCGGCCCGACGCGTGCGGGGCACGTGCGCGGCGTGCACGGGCCGAGCGGCCTGGCGCGGGAGGGAGCTGGGCCGGGCGAGGCCGAAGGAGTTGGGCCGACGGCGGCCCGAGAAGGAGAGAGGGGGAAAAAGAAAACAGGCCGAGAGGGCTGGGCCGGCAGCGGCCCGAGGGGAAGAAGAGGGAAGGGGACAGGCCAAGAAAGGGGGAGGCAGCCCACGACAGAGGGAGGTAAAGGTGGACTTTTTTCTGAGGGTTCGATTTTGGGAGGATTAGGGCTCGGATTTGAATTCCGATTTCGCGGTTTTCTCCGGGATTGAAGTGAGAGGGGAGACACGAGACCTTGGCACACGACAAGACTCAACCGAAGAGCAAATTTTCGCAATTAGGGTTTTTAGCAGACTAGTTTTCCCGCTAACGCCGCGACAAAACGGGCGTTACAAACTGATGTAACACCCCGACCCAAGGCATAATAGGATTGATAGGATACTCATGCCAACAAGTTGCAACTTCTTTTCCGGAAGCCCATCTCCAAAGAACTCTAAAGTTAAGTGTGCTTGGCTTGGAGAAATCTAGGGATGGGTGACCGACCGGGAAGTCTTCCCGGGTGCGCACGAGTGAGGACAAAGTGCGCAGAAAAGACTGGTGTTGGTTTGTGAGGGCAGTCTATGTCCTATTTAAGCTGCTAGATGTAAGCGGGCCCGGCCTCGTGGAGGCGGGACGTTACAGTATGGTATCAGAGCCGACTCTCGCGGTTTCACGGGCGCGTGTGTCGCAGTTGCGCAGGCATGGTGCGCATGGCTGGTGTGGACTCGGTGTGGTCACACAGCATGGCACATGCGCTGGCACTGGACATGGGTGTGTCGCAGTTGCGCAGGCATGGTGTGCATGGCTGGTGTGGACCCGATATGGTCACACAGCATGGCACATGCGCTGGCACTGGACACACGGACGTGGCCAAGAGAGGGAGTTCCTGGCTTGGGGTTGATCGACGAGGACGTCGATCTCTTAAGGGGGTGAGGATGTAACACCCCGACCCAAGGCATAATAGGATTGATAGGATACTCATGCCAACAAGTTGCAACTTCTTTTCCGGAAGCCCATCTCCAAAGAACTCTAAAGTTAAGTGTGCTTGGCTTGGAGAAATCTAGGGATGGGTGACCGACCGGGAAGTCTTCCCGGGTGCGCACGAGTGAGGACAAAGTGCGCAGAAAAGACTGGTGTTGGTTTGTGAGGGCAGTCTATGTCCTAATTAAGCTGCTAGATGTAAGCGGGCCCGGCCTCGTGGAGGCGGGACGTTACAGTATGGTATCAGAGCCGATTCTCGCGGTTTCACGGGCGCGTGTGTCGCAGTTGCGCAGGCATGGTGCGCATGGCTGGTGTGGACTCGGTGTGGTCACACAGCATGGCACATGCGCTGGCACTGGACATGGGTGTGTCGCAGTTGCGCAGGCATGGTGTGCATGGCTGGTGTGGACCCGATATGGTCACACAGCATGGCACATGCGCTGGCACTGGACACACGGACGTGGCCAAGAGAGGGAGTTCCTGGCTTGGGGTTGATCGACGAGGACGTCGATCTCTTAAGGGGGTGAGGATGTAACACCCCGACCCAAGGCATAATAGGATTGATAGGATACTCATGCCAACAAGTTGCAACTTCTTTTCCGGAAGCCCATCTCCAAAGAACTCTAAAGTTAAGTGTGCTTGGCTTGGAGAAATCTAGGGATGGGTGACCGACCGGGAAGTCTTCCCGGGTGCGCACGAGTGAGGACAAAGTGCGCAGAAAAGACTGGTGTTGGTTTGTGAGGGCAGTCTATGTCCTATTTAAGCTGCTAGATGTAAGTGGGCCCGGCCTCGTGGAGGCGGGACGTTACAGTCATGGTGTCCTAGGACGAGGTAGCCAATGCTACAACTGTCGTTGCGCGTCGGCCAGATGTAGGGTAGGGACGTCACTGCCAAACTTGTGCTAGATCTGCTAGGTTGAAGAAGTTCTTTTTCCTGATCTGTCTTTTCCTCATTGCAACTTCTCTTATGTTTATCCAAACTGAATCCTCAACGGCTAAAAATGACTCCTTCCGTCGCCAGGACAACAGTGGCGGACTCTGGTGATCCATCGCTTGAACAAATGGGAAGAACCGCTGACAGTGCCGGACTCCGGCGATCTGTTGGCTTGTATAAACAGGAAGAACCAGTGACGATGGCAGACTTGGATTATCCGTCAGCTTGCACAAACAGAAAGAACCCGGCGTGACTATAAGATAACTCGACTGACCTACGCCTAGGCTAATAGGCTACTAAAGGGACAAAAATCCCGCCTCCTCCCCTCACGCTGGCGATTGGAGAGTCGCTAGAGATGGAAGGAAAGGGGCCGGGAGAACAGAGAAATTTTTTTCTCCGGGGACGCTTGTTCCGAGAGAGCTCGAGAAGAGACCGGCCAACTCGGCCTGTGTGATTCAACAGTAAAAATAAATCAAATGAAACTTACATACAGCAAAGCAACGAGTGGCACCACCGCACCACGTCTTAATACAAGCTTCTGCCATTGCATAATAATATAGTAACACTGACCTGGCCACCCCAATTTCTGTATGTATAACGAGTTCGGCTCTGGCCTTGTTACGTTTCAAATTAGAAATACAAACACTTAATACAGCATTACAAATTCTAGTTCAAACTAATCTTACACAAACGTCTCACGGACACTGAGACGAGTACAGCTAGCTTAGCTTGCAACAACAAGGGGTGGGATAGAAAGCCAAGAATGAATTGCCTGAAAACAGCAGATCTACCCATGACGTTGGCACTGGGATGGACTCAATATACATCCAGATTATTACCCTGCCAGGATCAACAATTGGTGCATAGATCATTCAGAGGAATGTACATATAATTACTTTGCACGATGAAGATCATTTGAAAGATGGCTGCACAATTCTGGAGCAAGAATCCACCCTCGAGCGTGAATGCCGGTGGACAGAAGCCACTGTTCTAGGTTTCATGCCGCTACTTCATGTTTCCTTCTGTAGGAGCTGTAAGTCTGGAGGGATCCGGCGATACCCGGAGTTCTGCTCTCCTTTTGGATACATAAAGCTGTTCGTCAGAAATGGAAATGCCCCTACTTACACTTGTTTCTCTCAAAGTGAAGCAATTTTGTTACCTTTATTTGGTTCGGCTTTCTCACTGGGAGCACCATCTTCATTTTTCTTTGTGTTCAGGAAGCGTCCACCAGTTCCTCTTGCCCTTCGCATAGCATATTGATGACGAGACTCATGAAGATAGGGCTGCAATATCAAACAACAAGTTCCGCTATCATCACAGAACAAACCAGACGCCAGTGCTTAACAAATTATCAAGCTCTACACTTCAGTAAACGGGGAGGTATCCAACCAGGAGACGGAAGGATCATCCTGAAAACTGACACTCGATCTATAGAGGGGAAATTCCAGAATTAGTAGCAGGCCAGAAACAAGACAACTTCACTAACCTTTCTTGCTTTAACAACCTTTTTCTCGAGTTCAGCCTTCGCACGTGACTGCCTCTGTCTTAAAATTCCATGATATTGCTTAGCATTTACATAAACAGGCTCCTCAGATATTTCAAGAGGCAATGGCCTGCGAGAGTGAGTTAATCCAAGTAGCTGGAAATGAGTCTGTGCAGACTGCAGGCAACAAAAAAACAGGCAGTTCAGTAATGTTTCAGGGACAGTGGAAGTAAATATTCAATCTTTATAAAGTTAAACCACATTAACTCTAGCCAAAGTGGTGGAGTCGACCTAAAGGCATTTGAGCATTCTGATCTTTCGGGCTTCCATATACTACGCAAGCAACTAAGCTAAACACATGAACTATTTTTGGTTCAGGTGAGTCCATGCTCTTATTACTCTATCAGTTGGGTAGCTGTGTGCCTATGCCTGCCGTCTGTTTGGCTTATCTTGTTCTTAATCCCTCTGCTATTTGTGTTCTTTACCTGTCTATAAAACCAATATGGTTTACAAAATACTAGAAAAAATTAAATAGTGTCACCCATCTTCAAAGCGTGTAACATTCCTGTTTCTAGCCCATCTAGGAGGGTGAATGGGCACGTTCATTTGCCCTCATATGTTGGCCACGTAAGGCCTTGTTCATTCGGCCAGGCCACGTATACATTGAAGATAACTTTATAGTACTAATGTGAAATCTCAGTAATTAGACTAACAAACTAAAAATTCAGTATTTCTATATAATTTTAAAAAGCACTGTATATGATACATGTGATACCTTCACAGTACCATCTTATATACCAGATGTATCATGATACCTCAAGAGTATGGGTACCGAATAATACCTTCCGAATAATACCTCGACGGTACTAGGTGATACCTCGAGGTACCAGATATATGATGATACCTTGACAATATCGGGCTCAGGTGATACCTCGATAGTCCCGAATATATGATAATACCTTGATGGTACTGGGCTCGGGTGATACCTCGAGAATGCCGGATATGTGATGATACCTTGATGGTACTGGGGTCTGAGTGATACTTCAATGGAATTGGGTGATACATTGAAAGTACGAGATGTATAATAGTAATTTAAGAGTACCGGATGATATCTATTGAATGATACGTTGAGAGTATCGGATGTATAATGATAGCTAGCTCGAGGGTATCGGATAATATCTCGACATTACTATCTGATACTTTGAGGGTACCATGCATACTATAAAAGTATCACAAAGATTTTATTGTTATCTTATATAGTTATCAATTTTATCAATGTAGCACAACCATCTGGCACAGTCATCTAACTAAAGTACGTGGCCTTAAAATGGAAAGAAATGGTTGGCATTTTATTAGTCAAATATGTGTATTACAAAATTTAAAAAGAAAGAGAAAAGAAAAAAACATTGGTATGATACAAGTCTACCTCATGAGTATACTTAGCCACAAAGTCTGCAGCCCGACAGCTCGGCCCATGACATGGAGATTTGGCTCGGCCCAGACACGACACAACATGACTGTTGTCCGGCCTGTGCTAGCCCGGTCTGACCATTGGGCCGTGCCTGTGCCTCTTCCTCAGCATGACGTGTCGGCTTGGCCCGACATGGCCCAACGATCACGGAGGCATCGACTTATTCTAGCCATATAAGAAACAACTCAAAAAAATGAGGGAGGCAAAATAGACATATTCTAAGGACGAGCAGGGCGGGTTGGTCGTGCCTTCAGACTGGCATGGCACGGCCCGAGTCTTATTGGGTCGTACCTGGGCCATAGGTGCAGCCCATGAGTAGGCACGACATGACATGTCACTCAAGCCGTGCCGGCCCAACTTATCTCGGGTCGTGTCTTGGTTGTGTTCGGGTTGGGCCATGTCGAATGGCCCATTTGGACATCTATACTGATGAGCATGCTGCAGTGAAAGCCTAACAACGAGGTGCTTGTGAGTACGCTAGGACCGAACACGCAGGGCTCCGAGTCAATTGTGTACTTGTGTTTGCGGACATATAGAGAGGTATACCATCCAAACGGTATAACATCCTCTACTTACGTGTTGTTGAACTAACACTATCAAGACGATTCACCCACAGAAAAATAACTTCTGATGCTATAATATATTTTCCTGAGGTTCATGGGTCAGGGTACCTCTTGAGTGACTCTGATAGTGTACATATTTTTTATAAATTAATAGTCAAAGATAGAAGTGTTTGGTTTTAGGACAAAGTTAGAACGAGTAATTTGAAACGGAGAGGGCATCTACTATGTAACTACATATCTTATATCAATATTAATACAACAGTACTCTCTAGGGCTGTACAAGAGAGTCTAAATTTTAAATTCAGTTAAAATTCATGGTAACAGCGATCCATTGGCGACCCTATCTGACAGCAACCACCGGCTCCCATGCAATGGTAGCCATCCTCCATGGGATGGCTGAGAAGCCCACCGCCATGGACGACAGCTTACTCAGGCTCCACCACCGCCGCCCGCTCCGCCGTTAATGCTTGCCGCCGCCGTCGCTTCCTTCTGTTGAAGTATTTCTTGACGAGCTCTCGAATCCTCGGAATCCTCGCGCTTCCACCGACGAGAACCACCTCATCGATCACGTCAAACCCCACAGCCGCGTGTTTGGTCTCCGCCATTGCCGTATCGACGAGGGAGATGACCTTCTGGAAGACGTCGTGGTTGAGCTCCTCGGACTGTGCCCTTGTCAGTGACCCGGAGAAGGAGAGCTCAGCGCCGCCATTGGTGAGGTTGGTGTGGAGGTTCACTTGCGTTGTGGCCTGGCTGCTCAGCGTCTCCTTGGCAAGCTCGCATTGTGACTTCAGTTTTGTTGAAAATATAAGCACATAGTGATTTAAATTATTCCATAAATAAATCATGGCATTGCAGATGCAAACTAACATAATCGCGTTATTTGATCCACACATGTAAACAAGACAGTAAAACATGAACAGATCAAATTAGCGAAACATGTTTGATTCGTACCGAGAATTTTGGAAGTTCGGCTGCACAGCGGGAAGGACTCACGGTACCGGGCGTTGAAGGCACGCAGCACTCGAGCGAAGAGGAAGATGAGCCGTTGTGGATGAACAACAAGTAGTCGCACGAAGCACTTCCCAAAAACCTTATTGTCACCTTCTCCGAGTCCAGGATGCCGAAGGCGAAGGTTCCGAAGACCAGCTCTCCCGATCGCTGGTGCACGCCGGCGAACTGGACGGAGTAGACGACGAGCAACAGCGCAATACAGCGGAGGAGACAAAACGCTAGATTGTTTACATGTATATTGCGTGAAGACGGTGGTTCATTTTATATAGAGATGTCACAACGCTTGATCACGGTGCCTGCACGATCTCCACTCCGCGTAACCAAACCGGATAAGTCGCGCGTAACTTATCCGTACTCCACACCGCTCCACGCACCAGATTATTCGGTGTGTTTCCAAAAACTAAACCGAATTTACAGCAAAACAAAACTATAAAAGGAGACTGCATCTGCGCAAGGATGAGCAACCAATTTGGCGGACCATTCACGCGCATGTCGCGTACACGCGCCTCCTGGCCTGGCCTGGCCAGGCCAGGCCAGGTCAGCGAGCACGCGTGTTCCTCTTGTTCTCTCCACCACACATGCCTCAAGTGGCTAGGAGAGCATCCTTCCTTATAAGGAGGTCTCCCTCTCCTAGAATAGGCAAGGTGATACTAAACTCCCCATGCATGCCATCCCATGAGATGGGCTTTTGTGATTTTCCAAAGAATTAATCTTCATATGGGCCTTAGCCCATATATCAATTCCAACAATCCCTCACCAAATCTGAAAATCCCACAAAGATTTGCCTTTTTCTAATGTACTGTTTATATACCAGCGGTTCGATGAAGACCGGTTAAGATTGAACATCCACCTAGAACTCCAAGCTACACTTACTCACAACTTGAACAATGGACTACGCCTTGAATTACAAGTCTTGTGTAAGCAAGTTTCACTCAGAATCTTATCTGGTACTAGGCCGTCAGTAGACTATCCCTCGGGTGGAGCGTATAAGTCATACTCTTTGGTCTCTTAGTGAGCTTCCTAGAAGATTCACCCAAAATCTTCATAGACTGCGACCAATAGTCAAGCTCACATAGGTGCGTTATTTCAAGAATGCTCTGCAGGATAGCATCTTTGCTAATTAAAGCCAACAGAACGCATTAAGGCATAGCCAATCTGCCTTGCAGCTCATGAGAGTATATGCATCTTCACTTAGGGAGGGTTTTAGAAAAATACTCTCCTCTAGCTAACTAATAGTTTGTTTTTCCCAGGTCCTAATTCACGGAATCTCCGATCACATAGGTTGGGTTACCACCATAGTATAACTCACATGGGTCTCATACCTATCTCCTTCGATGCATTGTCTATCACATTCCGTGATAGTCCCTTTGTGAAGGGATCTGCTAGGTTTCTAGCTATTTGCATGTAATCCAATGTTATAACCCCGGAATTTCTCAATTTCCTGACAGACTTCAATCGTTTTTTCACATGTCTAGACGATTTCATATTATCCTTAGAACTGTTTACCTTGACAATTACCGTTTGGTTGTCACAGTTCATAAGGACAGCCGACACCGGTTTTTCAACCACAGGCAGATCCATCAATAGATCACGTAGCCATTTTGCCTCAACAGTAGCAGTGTCTAGTGCCCTGAGCTCTGCTTCCATGGTTGACCTCGTCAAAATGGTCTGTTTGCAAGACCTCCATGAAATAGCACCACCACCCAATGTGAAAACATATCCACTAGTGGTTTTTATCTCATCAACATCAGAGATCCAATTTGAATCACTATATCCCTCAAGTACCGCAGGATACCCGGAATAGTGAAGCCCCAAGTCCATAGTACCTCTTAGATAGCGCATTAATCACCTCAAGAATGATTTAACCTCATTAATCACCTCAAGATTTGTCCCAAATATGAGTATGTCATCAACATACAAGCATAGAATAACTCCCTCACCCCCACCATGACGATAGTATACACATTTATCTGCCTCATTAACTGCGAAGCCTGCATATGTTAATGTTTTATCAAATTTCTCATGCCATTGCTTAGGAGCTTGTTTCAGACCATACAAAGACTTCAAGAGTTTGCACACCTTGCCTTCTTGACCTTCCACTACAAACCCATCAGGCTGATCCATATAGATCTCCTCATCCAGCTCTCCGTTAAGAAAAATTGTCTTAACGTCCATTTGATGAACGAGAAGACCATGTGAGGCTGTTAGGGAACGTAGCACACAAATTGTGGTCAATCTAACAACAGGTGAGTAAGTGTCAAACAAGTCTTCACTTTTTTTCTGAGTACAACCTTTTGCAACAAGCTGAGCCTTGTACTTTTCAATAGTACCGTCAGGCCTAAGCTTCTTCTTGAACACCCACTTGCACCCCACGGGTTTACATCCATAGGGTCGCTATGTCACCTCCCAAGTTCCGTTAGTGATAATGGAATCCATTTCACTACGGACAGCCTCTTTTCAGTAGTCTGCATCTGGAGATGCATATGCTTCTAAAATTGACTTAGGAGTATCATCCACGAGGTACACAGTGAAATCATCACCAAAGGATTTAGCCGTCCTTTGTCTCTTTCTCCTCTAAGGAGCTTCACTGTCATCCTCCTCAGTGACATGTTCATGTGTATGTTCAGTTTGTTCTGGTGGTGTGATTGAACTGGGAATTATTTCAGAAGTTTGGCTAGAAGTGCCATGTGTATCCTTCATTGGAAAAAAAACTCTCAAAGAAGGTAGCATCACGAGACTCCATAATTGTACCAACATACATGTTAGGTACCTTAGATTTAACTATTAAAAATCTATAGACAATGCTATTGTGAGCATATCCAGAAAGACACAATCCACTGTCTTAGGTCCAAACTCGCGCTTCTTTGTTATTGGTACATTGACTTTCGCCAAGCACCCCCATGTATGCAAGTAAAAAAGTGATGGTTTTCTCCCAATCCATACCTCGTATGGTGTTTTGTCCTTGTTTCTGTTAGGGACTCTGTTTAACACATGATTTGAGGTTAACAATGCCTCACCCCACCATGCCTTAGGTAGTCCCGCAGTATCCAACATGGCATTAACCAAGTCAGTTAGTGTGCGGTTCTTCCTTTCGGCAATCCCATTAGACTCGGGGGAATAGGGAGGCGTCCTCTCATGTATGATGCCATGTTCGTCACAAAACAAGTCAAATTCGTTTGAGAAAAACTCTCCACCACGATCAAACCTAAGTCTTTTTATCTTCCTATCAAGTTGGTTTTTAACTTCTGCCTTACAAATTTTAATATAGTCTAGAGCCTCATCTTTCGTTTTCAACAAATACACATAGCAAAATCTGGTAGCATCATCAATCAACGTCATGAAGTATCGTTTTCCACCCTTCATCAACATCCCATTCATTTCAGAAAGATCTGAATGTAGGAGTTTTAAAGGTGCCAAGTTTCTCAGCTCGGCAACCTTATGAGGCTTGCGAGGTTGCTTTGATTGCACACAACTATGGCACTTAGAACCTTTGACAATGGAAAACTTAGGAATTAGACACATACTGGAAAGCCGAGACATCAAGCCAAAATTAATATGACATAAACGTGAGCGCCAAACATTAGCCTTATCATCCACATTGCCACAAATATGGTTCACAGACTTATTGCAGAAATTAGAAAGGGAAAAACGGAACAAGCCTCCGCACTCATAGCCTTTACCAATAAAACATCCATGTTTAGACACGACTACTTTATTAGACTCAAACACCAAATTAAATCCGTCTCTACATAGACGGGAACCACTTACGAGATTCTTGTTGATAGTAGGGACATGCTGCACGTTCTTCAGCTGCACGATCTTTCCCGAAGTAAACTTTAGATCTACCGTGCCAACACCATGAACAGAAGCATGTGATCCATTCCCCATTAGGAGAGAGGAATCCCGTGTGACCTGATAAGAAAAAAACAGCGAGATGTCAGCACAAAAATGTACATTAGCCCCTGTATCAACCCACTAGTTTATAGACTGATTAACTAAGAAAACGGTAGGAAAATTACCATACCCGCTTGCATCTCCAGTGTTGCCAATGGTCACATTGGAAGACTTAGAGGTCTGCCCTGTAGGTGCCTTCACCCCCTTGCGTTGTGGACACTTCTTGGCCAGATGACCAGGCAAGCCACACACATAGCAAGTTCTCTCATCCTGGTTCGGATTGCTGTTGTTCTTCTTCTTCTGCTTGAAGTTGGTGGTCTGCTGGGGTTTGTATTTCCCTTTGTTCTTGTTCTAGGCTTTGTGCACGACATTGGCACTAGACTGCCCACCATCGCCCTTACACGCGGCGTCTTTTTCCTGAGCTTTCTCCTCAACATCAAGAGATGCTATTAATCCCTCAACGGAATACTCCTGTCTCTTGTGTTTGAGTGTAGTACCGAAACTTCTCCAAGAGGGAGGTAGTTTCGCAATAATACACCCGGTCACAAATTTGTCAGGTAAGACACACTTAAGGTGTTCAAGTTCCTTAGCCATGGTTTGTATTTCATGAGCCTGCTCAACTATAGAACGGTTGTCAACCATCTTGTAGTCATGAAACTGCTCCATGACGTACAGATCATAACTAGCATCAGTAGCACCGAATTTGGTATTTAGTGCATCCCACAACTCCTTAGCATCGGTCGTGTGCATATACACCTCGACCGGACGATCACTACGAACGCTAAGAATGCATCCCACAAAGAGATCAGTGGCCTCCTCGAATTCTTGCTGCTTTTCAGTAGTAAGAACTCCTTCAGGTTTGCCATTAGTAACCCAGAAGTATTTCATAGCTGTCAGCCACTGAGTGACCCTGATTTGCCATCTCTTGAAGTGCACACCAGTGAATTTATCTGGCCTCAGTGCCTCGGCAAAACCAGCCATATTAAAATCACAGTGCCTATAATAAGGTTTTTGGATTGTTGAAAATATAATCACATAGTGATTTAAATTATTCCATAAATAAATCATGGCATTGCAGAGGCAAACTAACATAATCGCATTATTCGATCCACACATGTAAACTAGATAGTAAAATATGAACAGATCAAATTAGCGAAACATGTTTGATTCGTACCGAGAATTCTGAAAGTTTGGCTGCACAGCACGAAGGACTCACGGTACCGAGCGTTGACAACAGCGCGCAGCACCCAAGCGAAGAGGAAGACGAGCCGTTGTGGACGAACAACAAACAGTCGCGCGAAGCGCTTCCCAAAAACATTATTCCCACTTCTCTCAGTGCAGGACATCGAAGGCGGAGGTTTTGGAGACCTACTCTCCTGATCGCCGGTGCACGCCGACGTACGGGACGGAGTAGACAACGAGCAACAGTGCAGTATAGCGGAGGAGACAAAACCCTAGATTGATTACACGTACATTGCGTGAAGACGACGGTTCGGTTTATATAGGGATGTCACAACGCTTGATCAGGGCGCCTGCACGATCTCCACTCCGCATAACCGAACCGGATAAGTTGCACGTAACTTATCCGCACTCCACGTCGCTCCACGCACCGGATTATTCGGTGTGTTTCCAGAAACTAAACCGAATTTGTTTGCAGCAAAAGAAAACTGCAAAAGGAGACTACACCTACGCAAGGATGAGGAACCACGCGCATGTCGCGTACGCGTGCCGCCTGGCCAGGCGAGGTGAGTGAGCATTTCTTTTGTTCTCTCCACCACACATGCCTCAAGTAGCTAGGAGAGAATCCTTTCTTATAAGGAGATCTTCCTCTCCTAGAATAGGCAAGGTGGAAACTCCTCATGCATGCCATCCCATCAGATAGAGTTTTGTGATTTTTCAAAGAATTAATCTTCATATGGGTCTTAGCCTATATATCAATTCCAACAAGTTTCACGGTGGCGAGGTCATCGGCGGCGATGTCAATGCCATGGTTGTGCTTGATGAGCTGGGTGAAGTGGTCGGCAATTCTGCCGTCGAAGTCGTCCCCGCCAAGGTGGAGGTCGTGGTGTGACACGTGTTAGACCTCAACCGGAGTTCTTGACTCCCGGCGAGGCTGCAATCACGAACGTGAAAGCGAACACAACACAGAAACTCAATGTAATCACTTGGACACAAGAATTTGGTGCTACGAACAACTGAGCAGCTTTTCTGGTTTTGCTTTCTCTCTTTTATTGTATTGGAATACAGAATGTAGAAGCTCTCAGATGGTCAGCCGCACACCGTGCTTGATCGTGTCCATCCCCACGTCCACGGTATGGCGCCCAGTCCGGAGCTCCAGGGTCGTGCACGAGCTAATCTCGGCATGCCCTCCTAAGTGCACAGCAGCCACAGGTTGGTGCTCGTGCACATGCAAACAGAATTAGTTAACATGCAGCTACTCTATACCGTGCGCTAGGATTACTAACAAATCTCCTCCTAAGCCTTGCACACGGTCTGTACATCAATGACGCCGATCCTGGAACGCAGTCCGCAGAACTGATCACACCCCAAGGCCTTCGTCAGTATGTCTGCAAGCTCCTCAGCTGTCCTGATAGATTCAAGCTTCACCCTGTTCTCCTCAACACACTCTCTTATGTAGTGATATCTAACATCTATATGTTTGCTACGGTCGTGGAAAACAGGATTCTTGCTCAGTTGAATGGCAGACTCGCTGTCGATCTTCAGTGTGATGGCCCTGAGCTTTTCTCCCCTGAGTTCAGCAAGGAGACGGGCCAACCAAACACCTTGGCAGGCAGCAGTAGTAGCAGCTATATATTCTGCTTCACAAGAGGATAGGGCTACTACCTTCTTCTTTTGTGATTGCCAAGTGATGATGCTGGATCCGAGGAAGTAGAGGACTCCTGTGGTGCTCTTCCTTGTATCAATGTCACCAGCCAGGTCAGCATCACTGTAGCCGATGAGTTGTGCCTCTTTCTTCCTCTGGTAGTAGCAGCCGAAGTGCAGTGTCCCAGCAATGTACCTCAGCACCCTTTTCACGGCCACCATGTGCTCAGTAGTTGGGTTCTCCATGAAACGACTGACGTATCCCACAGCAAATGCCAGGTCCGGTCTTGAGTTCACCAAATACCGAAGAGAGCCAACTATACTCCTGTAATGTGTGACATCAACAGCAGGAGCAGTGTTTGACTTACTCAGCTTGAGTCGAGGTTCCATAGGAGTATGGCTTGGGTTGCATCCAGTCAGGCCGGCGCTTTGAAGAATTTTTGCAGCATAGGCGCTCTGGCTGACAGTGATGCCATCCTCCATCTGTGTCACCTCCAGACCAAGGTAGTAGCGCAGCGGACCAAGGTCACTCATCTTGAAAGTTGCCTTCATCTCCTCCTTGAAGGCACTGATGTCTTGTCGACTGCCACCGGTGATCACCAAATCATCCACGTAAACCCCCACGATGAGACGTCTTGCGCCAGCACCGCGGAGATAAACAGCATGCTCGAACGTGCTTCTGTTGAACCCCAGCTCGATCAGAGATGCATCAAGCTTGGAGTACCATGCACGAGGGGCTTGGCGGAGTCCATAGAGGGCCTTGATTAAGTGAAGCACCTTGTGTTCTTGGCCTTTCATCACAAAGCCTGGTGGCTGCTCGACGTAGACGTCCTCCAGGAGCTCCCCATTCAGGAAAGCGGACTTCACGTCCATGTGATGGACAGTCCACCCCTCTGTTAACGACGGATTTTGGTAATCGACTTGGAAAGAAAGAGGGAAACCAAAGCAGAGAAGAAGGGTTGAGTTGGAGTCGGACCAGGCCTCGTATCGGACTCGGTAATTGTATCGGACTAGGGAGGTGTTGCTATAAAGAGCGTATCGGCCGATACGGATTCGGTGTTAACGTGGGCCAATACGGGTTGTGAGTTGACCGTGTCAACGTGGGTTTGGTCTGGGCCCGAAATAAGCTTCAAGGAAGTTGCCAAATAGAGATAAAGCTCGGTTTTAGGCAATTGTATCTTGTAAATTAAGTAGTTTAGATCTAATCTGTGGCTTAAGTCTGTCGCAAGGACTTGTTTGTTAGTTGTAGATAAGATCGTGCCCTGCAAGGGTTCTGTTGTAACCTCAGGTATAAATATCCCGATAGTTTGTACATAGAATCTCTCTCTCAATCAATCATACAACTAAGTTAATCTACTTTCGGCGCATCACCAACCCTCGTAAGAGGTTGAATCCTGACGAGTTCTTGCTTCCCAAGAGCAAGGTAAGAACTCGTACCCGACGATTTACATCGTCGGGGATAGCGTGTCGCTTTAGGCACGTTAAGCCCTGACGATGTGATCGTCGTTTATCGTGTGTTAGCTAATCTTGATGTGGTTTTCTGATTCCATCTTGTCAGCGGTTAACTCGTTTTAGGGTTTATTGCCGGCGATGGTTGAATCGGTTTACTCGTTTAGATTATCTAAAACATTTACCATCCCCAAAAGCAATCGACGGCTTGATTTTCTTTGCGTTAAGTCTCGATTCACACTTTGAGTTGCTATCGACCTTAGTCCTGTTTTGAGATATAACACAAAGCCTGTCTTTGATTGTAATTAAGGATAGCGCCGGGGTTTCAGCCGGTCTTATTTAATGCATGTGATTATTTATGTTCTTGCATGCGTTTGCCACTTATACATGTGGATCGACGAATATAAACGTATCGGTCACAGAGTGTTTTTAAAGACTTCTTTGTGATTGATGTATTTATATTAGCTGATTGGCTTGTATAAGTTTACACTGGAGTAATAGCTAGTGTAGTTATCTTCGTGAAACCCTCATCGGCCGATTCCGTTAATTTGTTATATGCATGTTAGTATGGGCCGATGAGATTAGATCTTTTCAACTTACTTATTATATTGAGTGAGCCGATACAGCTTTGCCCTATCGGCTGGGCTGTAACAATGTGACATCGGCTTATCGGCCGATCGACCATTGTTTTCTGATATGGTTTACTTGTTTCTTGTTGATTGCAGATCAAATCAACTGGCACGCTCTGCACACGACTAGGCAAGCCAATTTGGACCTGCACTGGAGTTAAGCAGATCTCCCAGGCCGCCGTGGAAACGAGGAACCCATTTTCTTGTTAGGCGGGTCTAAATTCTGCGCCAACATCCTCGCTCACAGCAAGCGCAAGCAGAAGTCTCACGGACTCAAGCCTGGCCACCGGGGCGAACACTTCATCAAAGTCGATCCCCTGGCGCTAGACATACCCCTTTGCAACAAGGCGAGCTTTAAACTTGGTGACCAGACCGGCTTCATCTCGCTTCATCTTGTAGACCCACTTGAGGCCTATAGGACGCACACTAGGGACAGGGTCGACGAGCTCCCAGGTGTTGTTCACCTCAATTGAGGTGAACTCGTCAAGCATGGCGTGGCGCCAGTTCTCCTGCTCCATTGCTTCCTTGAATGACGCCGGCTCAGCTTCGCTGGCTAGCAGCAGTTGATCCTCCAACTCCTGCGCAGCCAGCCCAGGATGTGGTGCTGACCCCAGGATGTTGTTCACTACTCGATAGCGCAGAGGTACGTCACTGTCGTGATCAGCATCCAGATACTCCAACGTGCCCATGCCTGGTGGAGAGACGAACACGGGCGACGTCGTACCGGGCGTCGCGCTCCCAGCGCCATGGACTAGTGTGGCATACGCCGGGGATGCAGGCGATGGCGAGATGTCGTGGACCGGTGTGGAGGTGCCTGAAGTCGACGCAGAGGTACTCGCTGAAGTCGATGTCGTGGTGGTGACGACCCCTGGTCCGGACCAGAAGGGCTCTTCAACGGTGAAGTGCATGAGCTCCCCACCATGTTCACCCGACCAGCTCCATGTGCGCCTTCATCGAAGACAATGTCGCGGCTGATGTGGATGTGCCTCAATGTAGGATCATAAGCCCGGTATGCCTTGGACCCGGGCTCGTAGCCGACGAAGATCATCTTGCGGCTGCAGTCGTCGAGTTTCTTCAGGTTCGGCGTGGTCACCTTGACGTGGGCGACACACCCAAACGTGCGAAGATGTTGTACACTTGGCTTGTTCCCGGTCCACAGCTCGTATGGAGTCTTGCCGTCGATGCTCTTCGACGATGAGCGGTTCAGGAGGTACACCGCAGTTGTCACTGCCTCCCCCCAGAACACGCCTGGTAGGCGCTTCGCCTTGAGCATGCTGCGCGCAGTGCCAATGACGGTTTGGTTTCGCCGCTCCACGACGCCATTTTGCTGTGGCGAGTATGGCGCCGTGAGTTGGCGGTGAACCCCGAGCTCGGCGCAATACTCAGCAAGGTCAGCCGTGGTGAACTCGCCACCACGGTCAGTGCGTAGCGACAGCAGCTTCTTCCCGCTCTTGCATTCCGCCGCCGCCTGAACACGCTTGATCGCCGACGGAGCAACGTCCTTGGAAGGAAGGAGGCAGAGCCACATATAACGCGAGTAGTCATCGACGAGCAGTAGGAAATACCGATTTCTACTCGGTGTTGGGGGCGAAATGGGTCCGCAGAGGTCACCGTGGAGGAGTTGCAAAGGTTCCATCGAGAGTCCTAGCGTGCTCTGCGAAAACGGCGTTTGCCGATGCTTGCCGGCGAGGCAGGCATCGCACACCTGCTCAACTTGTGTCAGCAGGGGCATGCCTCGGACGAGCCCGTCACGCCCCATCTTCCGCAGTGCTCCAAAGTGGAGGTGGCCGAACCTGGCGTGCCACACCCACGCTTCTTCTTCGCCGCGTGCCACGAGACAGACTGGCCGTGCAATGTCGACGTTGAGCACGTACAGCCGTCCCGGGTTGCAGTGAATCTTGGCCAGTAGCCGGCGCTCCTCATCTCGCACGTGCATCACCCCGCCCTCGACAAGCACCTGGTAGCCCGTCTCATTGAGCTGCCCGACGGAGATGATATTGGCGGTGAGTCGGGGTAGGTAGTACACGTTGGTGATGGCGCGATGCTCCCTGTTCTTGCAGGTGAGCAGAACGGTACCGATGCCCTCGATGCGCGCAACGGACCTGTCGTCGGAACACACCGAGTCGGAGACACCGGTGTCGATGTTGCAGAACGCCGCCTTCGCCCCGGACATGTGGTTCGAGGCCCCGGTGTCCAGGACCCATCGCTTCGGGTCCCGGTTGTCGGATTCGCTGAAGGTGGCGAAGACCTTCTTCTCGACGAAGTGCAGCTTGCCGCCGGCTTGGATCGATGGCGGAATCGCCCACGCCATTGCCGGCTTCGACTCCTACGGCTGTGGCAGCTGCTCGATTTGGGGAAGAATCTCCTCCTGCTCACAGCTCACAGCTAGGAGCAAAGTGGGCTCGTCGTCCTGGGCCACATGGGCTGGTCCACCTTTTTCTTACCACGGCAGTCTTTGGCCAAATGGCCCTTCTTGCCGCAGTTGCCGCAGGGTTCGTTGGGCCGGCCTTCACCTCCAGCGGCCCGCGAGTCTCCTCTGCCGCCGGAACCACGACCGCGTCCCCTGCGGCGATGCTTGCCGCGGCCGCCTGAGGACGAACCGCCGCGGCCGGACTCCTTCTCCTTCGTCTTGTATCGTTCCAGCCACTGCTCCTCCGTAACGAGAAGCTTGCCGAAGATGTCCTGCGCCAGAGAAGGTTTGTCGTCCGTCGCCGCCTTGAGCCTGCCAGCGACTTCCTCGATGGACAGCGAGTCGATGTCGAGGAGCGTCTCGATGGAGACAACGAGCTGCCTGTACCTCGGTCAAGCGACACGTAGGTACTTGGCCACCACCTTAGGCTCCGGCTCCGGGTCACCGAGGATGGCGAGGCGTTGCACAAGTTTAGTTAGCTGCAGAGCAAAGTCCTCCACGGACTCACCATCCCGGAACGCGATCTGTTCATACTCGGCGCAGAGGTTTTGCGCCGTTGACTTCCTGACTCGTTCGTCGCCGATCCGCATCGTCCGGATGGCCTCCCATGCCTCCTTGGCCGAAGGCTTGGTGGCCAGGGTGGGCACCATCTCCGTGGGCACGCCGGAGCAGATTGCTTCAAGCGTGGTGCGGTCGTCGTGGAAGTCGACGTCGTCATCTTCAACAGCTTCCCACAAGTGACGAGCTTGCATCTTGAGTTTCATCAGCAGTCACTGCTACAGAAACGGTTTTTCTGGACGAGGCCCCCAATAGTTTCCAGGCGAGCCATAAGTGGCCGCGCCTGGAAAAACCGGTCCCGACGGGGCCGGTAGTTGGACCGCACGAGATAATGCATTATCCCGTGCGGTTCACTTAAGCGGCCGCACGGGATATTATCCCGTGCGGGTGCTTAAGTGGACCGCACGGGATAATGGACCTTCCCGTGCGGGCCACTTAAGACGACCGCACGGGAAGGTCCATTATCCCGTGCGGTCCGCTTAAGCACCCGCACGGAATAGTGCATTATCCCATGCGGGCCGTTAAGTGGACCGCACGCGATGATGCACCATAAAACAGCTCCCACCCCCGACAGTGCCACTTTGAACATGGTGTTTCTCTCTCCAAAAAAAGGCAATTATAGGGGGAAAGGTTTTCAACTTGAATTCTTCAATTGGAATCAATTCAAAAAGTACCATGCTTGATCTTCTCTTCCATTTGCTTCCATTTTTAAAAATTTTTATTGGTTTAATGTGAAGATATTTGAATTTTTTTAACTCGGTTTCTCTATCCAAAAATAGGCAATTTCTTTTGGTGGGAGGTTTTAGACTTGAAATCTTCGATTGAAATCAATATAAAAGGTAATGTGCTTGATCGCCTCCTTCATTTGCTTCCGTTTTTGTAAAATTTCATTGGTTGAATGCGAAGATATGTAAACTTGTGTGAATTGTTATTTTGTGCTATTTTTGTAATTTGTAGGTCAAATATTTTGTTTTTTTTGATTGAACCATTTTTTGGTAACTAATATTGTCTCAGTATTATTATTTGCTGTGAATGAGGTTTTAGTTAAAATGTAGGATTTAAGTTTAATTTGTTTATTTAGAAAACACCGGCAATATAATATTAATTAATGCTGTGAATTTTTTTAGATGGATCGGACATGGATGTATGAGACACGGAGAACTCATCCGGTGTTCATGAGAGAAGCATCAACATTTATTGATAAGGCTAAGGCACACGCTTTGAGGGAGAACAGGAAGGATATTTTTTGTCCTTACGTGGATTGCAAGAATCAGAAGATGTGGAAAGATCCGAATGTAATTCTGGGACACATAATTCAGCGTGGATTTGTGGAGAAATACACAGTTTGGACTCATTCCCGCCGAATGGGCCACCTTCGTGGCAAAGATGACAAGCCCAGAAGCCTTAGCGTAGAGGAAAAAGATGTCCGATCTAGCTAAAAGGAACAAATATCCGCACCAGTTAGGCTCGAGCGGCTACGATGGCCACGTAGAGAAGTGGCGAGCAACTGAAGAGAAGTTTGCCGCCCAAGGCAAGCCCCTGCTTGTAGATGCACTGAAGGAAAGAAGCAAAAACTGGGTTTGGGCACAGAGCACGGGCCAAGTCACCGACGAGGGAGAGATCCATTTCGAGGATCTGGATATCGAGCGTGTGACCAGTAGTCTGAAGGACATTGTGGAAAAAGAGAAAACAGGGGAATTCATTGCCAAGAGGGAAAATGATCAACTAATAGCTGCATTAGGCAACCCTAAATATTCCGGACGAGTAAGGGGTCTATCGTCAAGGACGAGTTGGAAGGAAGGGTTTCCAGAGGAAGCTACGGGTTACAAGAAACGGGACAGGTACAAACAGAAATTGGAAGAGAAGATAGCAAAACAAGTTGAACAACATTTCTACTCTCTTGTTGTTGAAAATCATCAAGCCTTCCCAAACTTGTTCCAGTAATCCGAAGAACCCACGGTACAGGTGCCAAGCAGTGTCGGGTCAGTAGACACCGCACCTTATCCAGTAGATAACATAACTGCCCCAACGCCGTGCAGCCTGCTCGTGCCGATAGGAAGGGCCGGGAAGAGAAAGGAGGTGGGTACAGGACTTGCGATACCAGGGGGTCAAATTCAGAACACGCCAATCCTTGAAGAATATGCAAGGGTGCAAGTGGCCAAGGTGCATGCAGAGCATACTAGTTTAGAGATAGATATTCCAACACCGGAAGGGATAGAATTGCTTGGGGATGCTGTGAATCAGTTTATACTATGGCATCGACGAGATATCCTGCTGGTCGGTCCATCGCCTTCAACCCCACGCCCGCCGGCTTCAACCCCACGCCCGCCTGCATCGCCTTCTCCACCAGGGCAAGATTTGCCACCTAATTGGCCTGCTTCCCCACCTCCCTCCTCCCCTAAACCAGAAGGTCCTGATTCGCCACATCTGTCAGCCCCTGAAGTCCATGCATAACAACCTCCTCCGACACCACAGTCAGCATTGGCGCTACCTGAAAGGCCTCTTCTGAGAAGCACAAGTCTTCCAAGTCCGACCAAGCTTGAACCTCGTCGGCTTATCCCAACAATGGTTAGGTCAACATATGATAAGAAAAAAATGGCCATATACGAGGAAAGGTTAGTGTTCTAGGCTTTTAGGGGGAGAGCCCCGACTGACAAGAATCAGGATGAAACTTCAAAGTTGTCGGATTCTCAAAAATCGGTGAAAAATCAAATGGAGGACCTGCAAAACTGGACTTCCGACGAAATGCCAACAAAGTATGCGTACGGGAAGCCGTTCCTGCCGCCGCACGTCATGGAAGGCCTACCTTGGGAAATGAGGCTGATGCAAGACTGGTATCTGAAGGCATCTAAAAAGGGTCTGGAAATGATTACTGTCAAGGTCCCGGATAACGCTTTCATCAGTGGCCTTCACGCATTATTCAAGCTGGACAAATTGGATATAAATCTCGTTGCAGCGTTTTGCCTGTAAATCAATCGTATTTAATGTCATAAATGAATTCATTTGCTAACTAACATCTGATAAATTACCCGCTGCATAACGTAGGATGCAATTCCACGCTGCCAAAAAGGCCAACCATCCAGTAGGATACATCAACCCAACAAGGGTTTGTTGGACGAAACACATGGTGAATATTCGTGCAGATTCCGATGAGCTCAAAGGTAAAATGACGTCCGAGAAAAAAGCGGTCATCGAACAAATGCACAAGAAAAAGATGGTCAGCGTAGCACTGTACTTGAGCAGAGCGATGGTCGCGCACAAAGACAAAATTGTCCTCTTGGTCTCTTATGCGCTACGGTACGTAATATTCTTCCATACTACTGATATTTTAGTACAATATCACCTACAATTAACACATCTTCTTTGCAGGGATCACTACATATTTTTTCTGGTATATCCACGGGACCACTTGGCCGTAGTGTTGGATCCGGCACACTATAGCGAGGAAACATTTACAGAGTTTCTCATTATATTAAATTTATAAGTCCTGTTATGCACCATTTACTAAATATTGGCTGTTGTACTCTCGAAGACACATAATTGACTCAAACAATTATTTTGTCTTTATAGAGCATACAAATATTACGTAGACCACGGTGGACCAATCAATAATCCACAAAAGAAGAAGCTTCTCGTGAAGACAAAATGGCCGGTAATTACATGTTCGTTATAATGACATTTCCTATATATACTTGTTTCACTCAAAATATTGATGTATACAATTTGATTCAACATAGTGTTTTAAGCAACCACCAGAGACTAATTTATGCGGATACTACGTATGCGAGATGCTTAGAATCAACGGGAGATACACTACAAAGTTTGAAGAAGTAAGTCCAGAGAAAATATCTTTTTACACGTTATAAGATCTTGTATAATTTAACTAACTATAACAATGTGTATTCCTTCTTAAACAGATCTCGTCCGTTCTAGTTGTAGCGAACCGGTTCGACGATCGAACCATACGAAACTTGTGTGCACATATTTGCCGCTTCATCCACCGTAATGTCTGCAACCATTTGGACGATTTCTATGATCCGGAGAGCCAGCTTGCGACGGAGGATACCTTCAAACGACTTAGAGAGTGGGAAAAAGAACATATGTATACTAGCAAAAAAGAACATATGTATACTAGCTAGTACAAACATTTCTAATTAAGTATATATTTTATGTGGTTTTTTGAACTTTTGTAAATTGCGAGACGCGATGATATGTATATATGTCATGCGTACAATTTAATATCTTAATTCCATGAAAAAATAATTAATTACGTTTAATTCTTAATACGTGCGATGTGTATATATACTATTACTGAGAGAGAGAGAGGGAGAGAGAGGAGGGAGAGATAAGCCAATATATGCACATAAAATAATATATGCACAAAAAAAATTAATGCTGCTGTCTATCTTCCCGTGCGGTCCACTTAAATAACCGCACGGGAAGATCGATTATCCCGTGCGGTCAGCTTAAGCGGCCCGCACGGGAAGATCCATTATCCCGTGCGGGCCGCTTAAGCCGACCGCTCAGGATAATCGATCTTCCCGTGCAGTTGGGCCACCCGCACGCGAAAATGGTCTTTTCCCTCGTGCGTGCGGGCAGGCCTTCCGTACGGGAAGATGCCTTTTGGTCCGCACGGAAAAACCGTTTATGTAGTAATGAGTGACCACGAATCATAGTTCGTTTTGGTCAGCTGGGGCCAATTTCCCGAGGCGCCGGACTCCCGGATCACGCGTTCGACGACGACTTCATGCGGTTGGCGTGTCCGCGAACGGCGAGGATGACGGGAGCGATGCGGCGACCGGCGTGGTGGAGAACGGCTGGGGGAGCGGCGCGGCGGTGGAGTCTTGCCGGAACCGCTCCCGGTGACCTTCATGCCCGCCGGCGTCGGCGAGCGGCCTGAACGCTTCGGTGACGCCATGGTTGTGCTTGATGAGCTGGGTGAAGTGGTCGGCAATTCTGCCGTCGAAGTCGTCGCCGCCAAGGTGGAGGTCGTGGTGTGACGCGTGTTAGACCTCAACCGGAGTTCTTGACTCCCGGCGAGGCTGCAATCACGAACGTGAAAGCGAACACAACACAGAAACTCAATGTAATCACTTGGACACAAGAATTTGGTGCTACGAACAACTAAGCAGCTTTCCTGGTTTTTCTTTCTCTCTTTTATTGTATTGGAATACAGAATGTAGAAGCTCTCGGATGGTCAGCCGCACACCGTGCTTGATCGTGTCCATCCCCACGTCCACGGTATGGCGCCCAGTCCAGAGCTCCAGGGTCGCGCACGAGCTAATCTCGGCATGCCCTCCTAAGTGCACGGCAGCCACAGGTTGGTGCTCGTGCACATGCAAACAGAATTAGTTAACATGCAGCTACTCAATACCGTGCGCTAGGATTACTAACAACGCGACGGCCTCGAAGACGGCGTTGTCGTAGGTGAGGACGGTGGCGGCGGACGTGCTGCCGCCGACATGGAGCACGAGGACGTTGCCGCAGCCGCGCAGCCGGTGGAGGACGTGGGAGACGGCGGCGGCGGCGAGCTCGTCAATGATCCTGACGGTCGTTAGGCCAGCCATCCTGGCGGCGTTCATGGCCGCCTCACGTGGGCCGTCGGAGTAGGAGGGGACGGTGACGACGGCGTTGTGGACCTTCTTCCTGCCGCCGAGTTGAGCCTCCGCGCGAGCCTTCAGCTCGGCGATCACCATGGATGCCACGTCGGCGGCGTACATACTCCTCGCCGCGCCGCCGCAGCCGTTCACCTCGATGTGAGTCCTCGTGCACCAGTCCATGATCTTGTACGACAGGTGCTCGGCGGCTCGCCGCACGTCCGGCGAGTCGAACCTCGTCCCGAGGAGCCGCTTGAAGGCGGAGATGGCGGCAGGGTGGTTCTTGGCGGCCTCGCCGACGAGGACGGCGCCGTCGTCGGTGAAGGCGACCGAGGTGGGGATGCAGAGCCGGAACAGCGGCGGCTCAGTCTAGTCGCCCGTGGCAGCGCCGTAGCCGGCGAAGCAGGAGTTGGTGTTGCCGAGGTCGACGACAATGACGGTGCCGAGCCGGTGGGGCACCCTGGGTGGCCCGTACTTGATGGTATCCACCATTTTCGCCGTCGCCGGCCGGTGAAAGCAGCAAAGTAACACCAGCGCCGTCGCCGCCAAGATGTGGCGAGCCATCATCAATCGATCGATCGAGCAATCTCTGTAGAGAAATTTGATCGCTTTGGCTTTAAATCTGCCTCATGGAATCCTAATCCGATTCTTTTTCCAGGACGATGAGAATGAGATAGAGCAGGAAGGGTTTTACGTGTTGGGCCCACATGCCAGCCAAACAGTATAGAAATTAAGTAGATTTCTAGGGTAGAAAATAAGAAATAGCATATTCATCGTGATGAAATATCTGTTATTGCTGGTAGTTGGATCATGCATATTGTCAGGCAGTGATCATGTCTTGCATGTTAGTTAAAACCCATATAAATAGGAGAATAAGAGACATATTATTACTCAGCACCTAGCTAGACATTGTGAACAGATCGACATAGTTGATGGAGCTGTTCTTGGCTGTCATGGTGATTGCACTATGCTGCACAATTCGACTGTGCATGAGCACTACTAGTCCAGGCTCCTCATCAACCTACGGTAATCATCTTTCCGTTTTTTCTTTTTTTTATTACATTATTCATGGGTGGGCGCAGTTTCGTTAAACAAAATTCAGAGTCAAATGTGTGGTTAATAACTTTTTCTTATTTTAGTTTCAACTGTATTATGCTACGATCGTTTAAGCTATAACTGATAAGTCGCGGAACCATAAACGAAGCAACCAAAAAATAAGTTATGGGCAGAACTTCTATATCCATGTTATTAGTAGTTAAAAAGCCAATGCTAAAAATTAACTATGCAATCCAGAAAATGCGCTCATCTTATTTTTCATCTAGTCTGTTAATCGTGCTCATATTCGACGTTAAGGAAGGTCTGTTTTATGTTGGAATGCCATACCAAAGTGCCATCTTTTTTTTCCCAAAAAAGCTTGGCAGGAGCTGAGAAATACTAGGTTTTTTTCTTTTACTGTCAGAAGTGATCTTGTAAACCTGATGTGCAAGGTAGTTTGTATTTTGCAATTTGCATGGGTATTCTATTCCATCAGAATGCAATTCGGTTAGGTATGGATTTTTCGTATTAAATATGGAATAATGGAAAACAAACACACTTACGACACGAGGAAACATACAAAAACCATCAACAAACCAAGATTAAGCAGTTCTTTTGCAACAATGTAATGGTAGTTTACCTGTAGTACTTGCACTAACATTGGTAAGCCAAACACCCTTAACACATCATACTCCTATGTGTTCTTGTTCTTGATGCATGAAGCCCTGTTTTTCTCCTGAACAACACAGGTATTGGTTTAAACACAAATGGAGCCATTACATTCCCTGTGTTCCACATAAACAATTCCTTCATATCTACAATGATCCAGCCAGCAAACATACCTGCAGACTCCTCCACAGTAATAGGCGATGACAGCATGCGCAGAAACAAGTATTTCATGGGCATCAGCCTTGGCACACCACCTGTTTTCAATCTTGTCACCATTGACACCGGCTCAACTCTCTCCTGGGTTCAGTGTCAAAATTGTCAGATAAAATGCTATGACCAAGCTGCAAATGCTGGACAAATATTCAACCCTTACAATTCTTCAACTTACAGTAAACTTGGGTGCTCAACTGAGGCTTGCAATGGCATGCAAATGGATCTTGCCGTTGAGTATGGCTGTGTAGAAGAGGATGATGCTTGTCTCTACAGCTTAAGATATGGGTCAGGAGAGTATTCAGTTGGGTACTTAGGGAAAGACAGGCTCACTCTTGCCAGCAACAGAAGGATTGATAATTTCATCTTTGGCTGTGGAGAAGATAATCTTTACAGTGGAGTCAATGCTGGGATAATTGGTTTTGGGACTAAAAGTTACTCATTCTTCAGTCAGATATCTCAGCAGACAGATTATACCGCATTTTCGTATTGCTTCCCCAGAAATCATGAGAATGAAGGGTCACTGACCATTGGGCCATATGCCAGAGATCTCAATCTTATCTGGACAAAGTTGATCTACTATGATCATAAACCAGCATATGCTATCCAGCAGCTTGATATGATGGTGAATGGAATCAGGCTTGAAATTGATCCATATATCTATATATCCAAGATGACAATTGTTGATTCTGGCACTGCTGATACATACATTTTATCCCCGGTGTTTGACGCACTGGACAAAGCGATGACGAAGGAAATGCAAGCCAAGGGATATGCCAGAGGATGGGATGAAAGGAGGATTTGCTTCATTTCCAACAGTGGCTCAGTAAACTGGAATGACTTCCCAACAGTAGAGATGAAACTTATCAGGTCTACCTTGAAGCTGCCAGTGGAAAATGCATTCTATGAAAGTTCAAACAATGTAATTTGCTCCACTTTTCTGCCGGATGATGCAGGTGTCCGAGGGGTCCAAATGCTAGGGAATAGAGCTGTCAGATCATTTAAGCTTGTTTTTGACATCCAAGCCATGAACTTTGGCTTTAAGGCCAGGGCATGTTGACAAAGTGAGTAGTTTCCACACACACACACACAAAAAAAAAAAGTACTCCAATAGCAAATATCTTTGTGCACTGGTCTGGAACTCCTTATTGTAAGGTTTTAGACAGTATAACTGATGTACAATGTCACAGACTTACTGCACTTAAACATGGCCATTATATTCAGACAACATTCTTTGGCACAGCACTCCTAAGCAATAGCAGTTGTGAATTGTTATGTTCACGTATGTGCAATCCTTGAGACAAAAACACCATCACATCCTCAACAAAGCATATCATACCAACAATTAAAGCACAGCCTGTCAAAAAAGAAGAATGAACTTGTTTAGAACCAGATATTCAATACTTCCAACTGTTCAGGGAAGTTTTTGAATATGACATCCTGCACTCCTTCAGCTGTGCCGATGAATGCTTCCCAGAGGATCGCCTGCGCTCAGTCCATGGGTCGACTTGTGATGACAGCCTCCGTGTTCGGTTCAAGGGAAGAGACTGCGGTTGGCATGCATTTGATGCTGCCTTAGACCACCACAGGTACCAAAGGCAAATAAGTAATATCACGCAGAATGCCACTGAACCAACTATCCAAGGGATCTTGAAGGCCTTATTGCCAGTGCCATATACACTACCCACAGGATGATCCTTCTGGACAGGGTTACTCGTACCACTAGATGAAGTCTTTTCCTGCCTGCACACTGATTAAAAGAAGGCAGAAAAACATTTAGAGGCTTTCAGTTACTCCAGATCTTAAGATGTAGTAAAAGTAACCAGAAATGTATACCTGTATGACATGATGTGATTGGAAAAGAAGACCATGTAGTGACGATATGCCTATCCTTTCCCTGGCATAGAACATAAGATGATACCAATCAATGTCCATCATTAGGGTATCTTAGCTGCAAAATAGCGACACAGGCAGCACGCTCCGCTCTCATTGCTAGCTGGCAAATGATCAATTGCATTCAGCAATGCATTACAACATGTCACTGAGGGTGGTCTCCATTTCCCATCAGGCTGTTTGCAAGACAGTGTAGCAACATTCGTCTTGTCAAAGCGACAAGTACCAATCTCTGCACTTCCATCATGTGTTAATGAATGAACTGGAGAGACTAAGAGAAGGATCGCCAGGAATAAAACCCACACATGACTTGGTTTAAGAACTGTCAAACATGGAGAGAGAGACACATTTAGATGAAACAAGATGTTAATCTAGTGAAATAATATCTAAAAGTTAGAAATACACTATAAAGGTATCCGTACAAACTAATCATAACTCATAAGGTAAAGTAGATACAATCAGCAAGAAATAAAACAATAGTTGCTAAGGCTTCTAGATATACAAAATTCAACTTTCTCTGTTATATAGCATCAAGATCACTGAAACTAAACTGAACAGTTACAGCATGGCACCATATAATTAATCAATGCCTAGTATTTTTTTTCATCTATCATTTGGGCATGATAAAAGAGATTGTACCATTTGGGGACAGAAACTTCCAATGGGTGGTTCAAGAAAACTGGCTATGTTTTTAGCTTTTGTTGTTGGTTTGTTTTGTTGTCTTATGGAAGTATCTTTATGTCTGTGTGTGCCTCAGAAACTCACAAGTTCTGTTTCTAGGGCAACATTGCAATTAGACCCTAACAAGAATATGCATGAGGCTCCAACACATGCTAACATCTTTATTTGTTGGTAATTTTCCACGAGTTCTCAAAATCCTGATCTTTGGAGTTTGGGCCATTGCCAAGCAACCAATGATACATATGCTCTAACCAAAATGGGGATTATGATGATCATTTAGTGCGTTACTAAAATAGAACATGGTGCATTTGCCTGATTAAAATAGAGGACAGAAGAATGTCATACATTGTTGTTGCAGATCAGAATATCAACCACCGTCAGAAGGCATGTGACTGGGAAGGGCCAAAGATACAAATTGTCTGGTCACAGACTCTATTCACTTCCAAAAAGCATAATTTCTTATTTTCTTCTCCCTACAAAGTAGAAGTGCCAAGGAGGCAGGTATTCTAATGAAACAACAATAACAATCCATGTTACAATATGTTAAAAAAAATAGGGCATATAGTGAGGAAACTAACCTTAAGACCACCTTTCTCATCAGCTAATTGATCTGTGTAAAGAGTTTGAAGTGGACGCGCAGCAACATCAATAATAACTAGCCACATGTGCCCGCGCTTCGCTGCGAATCATGAATTTGTAAATTACCGCAGTTAAAAAAGTTTCTCCTCTGTCAGTTATGGCGTTATGCACAGCTGGGATCAACTATTACCCTTCCGATACACAGTTGATGAACTCATCTATCCAAAAACTCCATAATCCTAATGCAGCACAATGAAGTGGAGAAACTGCCTAGGCAGAACTGACCTTCGCAGAACTCCAAACACACGAAACTCATCTTCGAGTTCCCCGGAAGTCACTCGGAGATCCAAGTTGATAACATACAAGCGGGCCATCGTGAACAAATCCCTGAAGTTATTAAGAAAGGAACCAATTAACTGTAACTGGACTGAAAATTCTAATGATTTGTTTGGGATTTTTGGACAGATAGAGAATTTGTTTGGATGGGCTCTGGTTTTGGAGTAATAATTTGCAACGAATGGAGCGAGTAGAGGTTTAAACAAAATAATTTAAAACGGATAGGAAAATGGAGGGATAATTTAGGACGTGATTCGGACTCCAAAATCCGAACGCAGGGATTTTTTTTGGAAAAGAATGATCGAAGGAAAAACTCCGTTTTTACCGGTTCCGTTAGTGCGCGATTAAATCCAACGGGAAAAATGACAGTTGATACGTGCGTAGAAATATTGATTTTGATATGCACATGTATAGGAAATATTTTTCGGACGGTCAAAGTCTAAAAATAAATATTTTTAGACTCTCTGAATGGAAAGGAGATTATTTGACGACACGGTTAAAAATCCCAAAATCGAAATTTCAACTGTACGAATTTTTAGAAAGGTTTAGAAGGGGAAACTCGAACTTCAAAATCCGAATAATGGGAATTTAATTTTGGAAGATGATATCATGATCAATATTTTGGGTTCACAAGGAAATGAATTAATCGAGATCTTTGGCACAAAATCCTAAATACACTCAAAGAATCAAATTTTTGAAAATAGGATTTTAATAAAATAGATTTTTCGACAGGGCGAAAATCTGGGCGTTACAAACCTACCCCCCTTAACGGAATCTTGTCCCAAGATTCCGACCAAAGTAGGGTAACGTCTGCTCTTTGGGGCCAAAAGTATCCTTGAAATTTTACACGGTCTCTGGGGTGATCGTTTCCTTTAGCGCCAATGGGTAAGGGCGGGATTCCTGGCCCGTCTTTTTCCGAGTGACACGTGGGCCCACTATTTGGCGCCCAAAATTTTTGAACTCAAGCACTAGATGCTGAGTAACACTGGCTTGGTTGAGAAACTTAAGCTCCTCTCTAGTGTCGGTACTGGGGTTGACATGTCCCGAGCGGATTCGGTGTGATCCAACAATAGGTGCACTTTGCTAAGGCGATACTCTGTATCTTTTGCAGTCCTTACGACAGTCGTTAGGGGTATTCAACGGCGGTTGCTTTGCCTTTACACAGATTAACCAACGTACTTTCTGTTGCCTCGTGCACTTGGATACCCGTTTCATCGAGCGCGTCCCTTTGTTTAGGGTCCCGGCCCGGTCTCCTTTGCGTGCTTTGGGTGGAGCACGCGGGCACGGTGAGTGGAGGGCGAGTGGAGGCGGTGTAGCTTGGGTGAGGAGAGGAATGGAGCGGAGGTCCAGCATTGGCGGCGGTGACAACGGCGGCGAGCGAGGTGCTGGCAACCGAGGTGCTGGAGGCGGTGTGGAGCATGGTGCTGCTGGCGGGGGACTGTCTCGCCGACGATCGAGAGCGGAGGCGGCAGAGATTGAGGTGCAGCGGCGAGTTGCTTTGCCGATGCAGGCGGCAGGCGGCGCTGGAAGGGTGGCGCCGAGGCGTTCTGGAGGGGAGGGAGCCTTCTTGGCGAGGGTGACCACTGTTTTGCGTTGGGTTCGGGTGTGGTCTGGCCTTTGGTTTGTCTGTGCGTCCAGTGGTCTTTTTTTGGAGGCGGTGGCATGCTCTGGTAGCGGACGAGCATTCTGACCACTTATGCGAGGCGGTCTGTGTCCTTATTGTGTTAGCACCTATCGTCTTCCTTTCCATTATGGAAGCGATGTTAGGATAGGTGGTTTGATGACATGGTTGCCAAACCTTGGCATGTATCCATTATGTATCGACCTTCATGGTCCTTATCTTTAATCCTTTGCCTTTGGTGTCATGAGTATGGTTGCCTCTGGTTTGTACTTGCTCCTGACTTGTGTTATCCGTTGATGGGTGTTGAGTACTGATGGTATTGCGGGTTTTCCAAACATGCTTAGGTCTCTCTTAATTTTGGGTATCCCGGGGTTGTCTTCTCATTAGGAAAGATTATCATTCAATCTTGAGGTAGCTCATTTTGACAAATGGTTTTTGTGAGAAGGCGCATCGGCCTAAGTGTGAACACGGATAATCCTTTCTGAACAATGGAGTCATGGCAAACAAAGTCGCATTACTTTTCATCCAATTCCTCCTTACAACACAGTACAGGGTAATACATCTTTAGGGAGGAACAAGGGAGCTGACACTACTGGATAAGGCATTCCCCAACAGGGGTTTACACATATAGCTCGCTCATGGCGAGGGTGGAGGCGAGAGTGGATCAAACTCCAGTGGGGGTTTCCTACGGAGCCTGGCCAACTTCTAGCGTTCCATGCGACGGGCTAACTCGGATGCCTGTAGGAGTAGTAAGGTAGTGCGCTCCAGAGATAGGTGCTGGTAGCGGGCTTCCAGATCTGCATACCGATCCCCAAGTTCATCCAGTTCTTCGAGGGCCTGCTCATAGGCGTTCTCGGTGGTGCAGACTAGCTCGGAGAGGAGGGTGCACCTGTTTCCTTCGGGTTGTCCAGTCGGGCGGAGGTGGTACCGATTGTCGTCTTCTTCACGATAGGGGTGGAGACCAAAGTTGTTGGCCACACCCAAGGGGACGCAAATCTTGCAAAGCTGTAGGAGGGCCTCACGGAACACGTCCCGGATGGCAGCTTCAGGGGTGATTCGGGGATGGCGGGTCTCGAAAGCGACCACCTCTTCGTCTCCCTGGAAGTGGAGGAAGACTTTCACCTTCCAGCTCTTCTGGGATCCCTGGACGATCTGCTCACCGCGGTAGACTGGCTTCTCAAAGAAGCCGAGTTGCTGGAGTAGGTGGCCCAGCTGCTGGGCATACTCATTAGGGTTTTCCCCGGCATGCCCCTCCATGGTTGCAAGTGCGTTTTCCATGGGGCTAGGGTTTCTGGCTAGCTTAGATTGAAAGGGGGTGCCCTTTTTCGAGGTTGCCTGGGGTTCCTTTTATAGGCACCATCTTTCAGTGGCTTTTGTGATGAGGGGTCAACACCTCTTCAGTGTTTGTGCTTCTCGCGGTGAGTCCTGTTCCATTTACTGGTGGTGGACAATATCTTATTGTGTATTCTCGAGGATTGATGGTCATGGCTTTTGCCGGTCCTTGTTTGATGGGTTTTATGGCGAGTACATGCCCATAAATCTTGATTATCCTGTGGCTGGACATTTTGTTGCGGAGTCAAGCCTTAAATTTCCAATATAATCATCTCGATGGCTCCTGTATTCCATCTGTTGCTTGCCATTAATACTATCAGGGGTGGGTCACTCCGGATTTTCTAGGATACTTTGACTGATTGAGTCCAGGTCGGTCAATGTCCTATGGCGGACGCATATCCTCGGTATCGTGCCTCTTTATCTGGGTCCTTCCATGGTTGCTCTGGATGGCACGGGCGGACTGGTCACACTGGCTTGACCGAATTTGGTCAGGGTCTTGTTTAACCATAGTTCTTGGGCTTGGGGTCTGACCGGGATCGAGCAAGAAAAACGTTTTCGCAAAATAACAAGCACGCTATCATGCCATTTCTATGAGATAGGCATCGGGCTTAAGGCTGTCATTTTCTTTCGTTCTGGCTCTAGGCTGCCACCTTAATTGAACTTAGAATCTTTCCGTTGAGAGAAAATTTAGGGAGGATGAGTGGCTAAGGTTGATGTACTTTTATTTGGGAAAACTCCTTTTATAAACCGGGCTTGAGAGAAGTGAGTAGAGGTCTTTCACAGATAGTTTTATTTTAGTCAAAACAGGGTGATTGGGGTCTCCTAAGAGAGAGGGGTTTCGTTCCTAAAGCCAAACCTTGCTCTGATACCACCCTGTCACATCTCGCTCATGCGTCACTGTACAAATGGCACCGAGGAGGGCGTGCCGCAGGAGAACGGCGAACCGTTTTCCCACGGAACCGCAAAACAGGTACCAGTCCCAGGATAACGATGCTGGTATCAGCGGTAACATGATAAATCAATGCAAGATTTAAATAAATACAATATACCTTTTCATTACAGCTTCAGGTAATCCCTGAGCTGCAACCTCCAATCAGAGTCAGTAGCAGCGAAACTTAGCGAAGCTAGGACACCAAATCCACCGACAGTAGTTTGGGTTTAGGGACGAAACTCCAACCTTCATCTTTTTCATGAACTTAAGACAAGAGAGAAAAACAACAACAATGGGGGATTGAGTACTTTCGTACTCAGCAAGCCACTAGGAAATGTGTACATGCAAGCTTCACAGAAGGGCTAAGTTTGTTTAGCAAATCATTTTAAAACACTTTTCTTTTAAAGGTCTAAGTGTAGGTTTTCAAAATAACTTTCCCTTCGGAAAGAGGCGTCTCACCTCAATCCGTCCACGAGTTGCTTTGCAATAACTCGAGCGGGAAGGTCAAATTTTAGCATTCATAACACTTTCTCCTTTATTAGTTTCTTTTCACTTTCAAAACATAAAGCAACATTCTTTCCAACAATCATCCGTTAACCAAGTTTCATGGTTAACAACTCCGGATCCGGTCCTCTCGACCTGCTGATGTGCACTAGAGTTCCCGACCTTCCGAAAGGTTCTGATAAACAACGATTTGGACGGAGTCACGACACAAATCGATCCGGCTTCTTGAACGCGCACGCTCTTGAGCCCCGCAATCGCAGCACCACGTCTCCTCTGGTTATCACCCGTGTCGAAACGCGGGTGACCTCGTCGAGAAGGCTAATCCCTATTTGCCAATCGAAGAACACAAACAAGAACGAGATAGAATACAACCAAAATTGCAGATGAATGATTAAGCTCACAAGTTGGGGTCTTACAAACCGATCTAACGGCGAAACTGTTCTTGACAGATTAATCTAAGCAAAACCCCCAAAACCTAAAGATAGTGATGGCTACTGATATATGGAGTTTAGGGTCGTGCAAGCACCCCTTGACGCAACCCTAATGGGCTCCAACACGATACACGGCCCAAAGGCCCAAATACGGCGTCGCAGCGTCGGGACAGATTCTGAACGTCAATTTGTTCGGTCAATTCCCGATGAGTCGTAATGAATTTGGACATGGGACCAGAATCATTGGAAAGGTTATCTTCTTAGCTTTCCATCCATATAAAGAATACCCCAATCCGAGCACGTATGCGACCTGGGCGCCCGTTTTAGTGCAGACTGGTCCTGGACTCCGAATTGCACCCGAAGTCGACTTGGAGAATGTCTTGGTTTGGTCCCCAATCAACTTCTTTGATATTCCATGCATTCGTTATGCTCGGCTTCTTTTCCTTCATCCAAGCAAGTACCTCTGCAAACGAAAACAAACAAAACTCATTGTGTAGCAACGTATGTTCAAAAATATAACAAGTAAATCTTATATAGACCTGGTTAACCTTTGGCTGATTAATACACAAGGTAGTCATGGTTATATCCGAGCTAGTTGTGTCCTCATCACCTGCCAACCCAAACTCGGCCATCTCGGCCCCCAAACCGGCCTTCTCGGCCCTATGGTACCAGACGACACCCCAGATCACACAGGCCTGTTCCCAACCACGAAGGCTGGCCGTCCGTCACAAAGAAGGACTTTGGTAATGGTTCCCATCCCACGAACCAATTTAGTAAATAAGTTTTAAAAACAAATCTACGCTATAAGCATCACCTCACATTCGCCCTTGACCGTGGGCATGGCTGTTCGAACAGTTCAATCAAACCTCTGCAGAGACTGTAGGCTTTTCCCACAAGACACGAAGCTTATACCGATACTGGCCGATACCGGAAGTTCATGACAAAGCCTTTCTCTAACCAAACCATAAACGTCCCGTGTCATACAGATGGGTGGAATCTCTCCACCAAGAATCAGGCCAGTCTCAGGCCCTCATCTACTCAGGCCCTACCATATGCACCCCCGACACATCCCTACTGCAGGAGATTGTCGTAAACTCCACCATACCGGTGCTCCTCACCTGCCAACATGCTAGACACCTATGTTTTAGCTAGTTACTCATCTAGGGGCATCCCATTCTACCCATGTGGTCGTACTGTGAGATGCTCGGATGTAAAACCCAAAGGAATCGGTCCTTATGCGTGACTATGAAACCAAACCACACAGGAGAGGATTCACACCGTAAGTTTCCTCCCATAAAACCTTTTTATTTTCAAAGTCACCGACTCCTCGAGTCGGGTTTTATAAACCTTTCACAACCCAAGTTTTTCCACATCAATAACCATGTATAAACCTGATATAAGCAAATGGTGCAAAAGGATACCTACGCCCAGAGAGTGCAAGTATCAAGGTACTACTATGGTGGAGCGACAAGGGTTAAGTTTAACAAAGTCCTACGGAAGATAATGCAACTACATAGGTTGGTCCGTCGATCGTATGCTCGTACGGCCGGCCGGGCGACAGCCGGGCTTGGCCGGTGGAGCGGCGGCGGCGGCGGCGCGGGCGTGGTGTGGGGGCGCGGCGCGGGAGCTTGGCCGGGGGGTGGAGAAGTGGCGCGACAGTGGACGGAAGATGGCGGCTTTTATAGCCATCGTGGCCGGCGGATGACGACGAAGGCGGCTCAGTCGAGCGGGGCCGACTGCCCTATTCGGCTGACGTCAATAGCAGGGCCGCACAAAAGAGCGAGGATGGTGGCCAGTGCTACATGGTGGACTCGGCATTTGCTTTCGGCGTGGACGCATGGCTCAAAGCTTCCTTGGCTTGGTGCAACGGTGTACTGGACAGGGAGCAACGACGAGGTTGCTATGGAGAAGGGACAAGGGAGAGCTTCCCTCTGCTGCTGTCTGTCTCTTTGTTTTGTTGTGATTAATAGTTGTCAGGGGGTTTTAAATGGATGTCAGGGAAAGAGCAGGGAAGAGAGAGGAGGAAATTTGTGCATGTATGCCTGTATACTGATATTTTTGCCCATGGCTGTGAATATCCCTTTGGACTTGTAAAAGGAACTGTAACTAGACTGAAAATTCTAATGGTTTGTTTGGTATTTTTGGACAGATAGAGAATTTGTTTGGATGGGCTCTGGTTTTGGAATAATAATTTGCGACGAATGGAGCGAGTAGAGCTTTAAACAAAATAATTTAAAACGGATAGGAAAATAGAGGGATAATTTAGGGCGTGATTCGGACTCCAAAATCCAAACGCAGGGATTTTTTTTTTGGAAAAGAATGATCGAAGGAAAAACTCCGTTTTTGCCGGTTTCGTCGGTGCGCGATTAAATCCAACGAAAAAAATGACTGTCGATACGTGCAGAGAAATATTGATTTTGATATGCACACCTATAAGAAAGATTTATCGGGCGGTCGAAGTCTAAAAATAAATATTTTTAGACTCTCTGAATGGAAAGGAGATTATTTGACGGCACGGTTAAAAATCCCAAAATCGAAATTTTAACCGTACACATTTTTGGAAAGGTTTAGGAGGGAAAACTCAAATTTCAAAATTAGAATAATGGGAATTTAATTTTGGAAAACGATATCATGATCAATATTTTGGATTCACAAGGAAATGAATTAATCGAGATTTTTGGCACAAAATCCTAAATACACTCAAAAAATCAAATTTTTGAAAATAGGATTTTAATAAAATAGATTTTTCGACGGGGCGAAAATCGGGGCGTTACACAAACTAACTAATTAACAACTAACTAACCGGGATAATCAGGTATTTCTCTCAAGAAAAGAAAATCAATAAACAAATTTCCGGCGGCAAAGCCATCAAGGCGCTTCAACTGTACTAATTGCTAAATATATCGACTGACAGCATCGAAATACCTGACATTTTTATATATGTTGTCCAAGAGACAAGAACTTTTATATATCACTTTATCGAAGCCACTAGTAGCAACATATCAGAATATGAATACCAGCATGAAGAAGTATACTACAAGTCTAGGTAAAAAAATAAGAGAAAAAAAATTATAGGATTAAGAAGGATCGAGAGAAGTAGTGATCAAGAGGTCAAACAAAGATTTGTAAGTTGCTTGCACTGTGAGTAAAATTTGGTTGATCTATCGGTTAAGGATTTTGCATCGTTCACTTGTTTGAGGATCATTTGTCTGCTACATCGACTAAGGAATTTGTTTCTGGTCGTTTGCTTCTTGTTCGTAGAGAAATGTAGAATGTCTTCTTTTATGTTGGCCCCAATAAGCGAAGCCCAGGCGTGTTGAATCTTTTTTCGCTCTTTGCTGCCAGAATTTGTTTGCTGATATTTTTTTGATAGCAACGTTTGATTTTAGTTGCTAGTAATTAACAATTTTGGTGAGGCCGATGCATGCAGCCATGGACTATGGGATGGGTGGCTTAGATATATAGATGCAATGGCAAAGCTTGCCGTTGAGCCCAAAGACAGATGATACAAACCCTTGGGAAGCATATGTTAGGTTGTTTGACTATAATTACAAAGTACAATTAAGGCTGTCTTCGGCAGCCAGTTTCCCAACTCACTCTTTTCATTTTCGCGCTCACTTTTTCATACTACTAAACAATATATTTTTTGCAAAAAAATTCTATATGAAAGTTACTTTAAAAAATCATATGAATCCATTTTTCAAAAAAAAAGCTAATACTTAATTAATCATGTGCTAATGAGTCGTTCTATTTTACGTGCTGAAGAGATTAGTTTTCAACCCAGGGAAACAAACACAGCCTAAGTATAGTTGTATACTATTAAGAGGACCACCATTATATTAGTATACATATATACACATATGCTTCCATAGGAAACTATATATGCTTTTTACACCATTATTCGTTCATAACCTGTATCAGTTAACTTGTTCCATGCTATATTTAAGAACAAATGTGTTCTTTGATACATGAGTAATATCAATACATTGTGCAGTGGATGTGATGAAAATATTTTTTAGTTATTATATACACATAATTTTACAGGAAACATGATAAAGCAGATATGCCCACCTCATTGTGACATCAATTTACTCTTTCTAAGCGAGCTAATAAGATGTCTTGGTGTTAATATAATATATTATACTCTAGTAGGGACGGGCATATCAATTGCAGGTACAATAGATCATACCAAATATTACAAGATAATAGTGGGATACATGTCCACCTTCCCATCCTTTTGTACGGAACAAAGAATTTCCTCTATAAGGAAACTAATGCATGAGCAAATTTGGATGGTGGCTGCTAGAATATATTACATTACAATTGCAGTGCTAATTTGGATGGTGGATGCTAGAGCTACGTGCGCCGCTAGAATATATATTACGTTGCAACTGCAATATTGATTTGGATGGTGGCTGCTAGAATATATATTGCATTACAATTATAATAAACACAGTTCCAACATTTCTCATAGGACATTGGCAGTCTGGCAGTCCTGAAAAGATAACCTCTTATCAGAAAGGTTTCGAATGATATGTCCTGAAAAAAATATAAACCTTTTTTATACAATTACAATAAAGTAAAGGTTGTAGATAGATAAAACACATACCTAGTAATTTATATTGCGTTACCATTGGGGATGAAGTCCTGGATAATATTGAGTAATTCTCTGGCAAACTTTTCAAGCAGTGTTTCTGGTGGTATTGGTCCAGTGTACATAAGTGGTTCAACATATAAACTTGGTGGTTCTGTTGTTGGAGCAGACGCTGCCAGTGGAAGCATATCACCATAACTTTTACAGATTGAACTCAGCTGCCTCAGAAGAAGATCTCTGAGTGTTAGATAGTCGGGTTTTTTCAGCAAGCAGCTCTTGATATCTAGTATGGAGAACTTCCACCCAATCGGTATAATGGAGCAGACTTGTAATTGTTTCCTTAAAGGCAACATAGTTCACATCATTAACATTTACATTCATGTGTATGATGCAATAATATATTGCTTTTTCAGAAACATTTTCCTCTGCATCATAATCATTCAAGCAAGGAGCTCCACAAAACTTCTCTACTATTACACGCCCAGTTTTGTTCGGTGGAGGAAACTCCACTTGTAGCCAGGCTAACCTTGTTTCCCCTAGCTTCACTATTCCTTTGGTGCGAATAACTGCACCTAACTTGCAAGTAATTTGCCTTAGGATGCTCTTATGTGAGATGTAGATGACATTGGGTTCCTAAGTAAAAAAAAGAGAGATATAAATACTAATTGTATTATTAAGTAGCTTGAGGAACTAATTGGTAGGAGACACATATTAGTGACCAGGTGACACAACCACGATCTTCTCTATATGTTTCTTAATTAATTTAGTCTTTAATATAAATATTAACCAACTATAATAAGATCGAGGCTCGTATGGTATACAAGCACGTATTGCATAACAAAATAAATAAATGTAATTAAAGAAAAGAAATTAATTAGTTGCTAGTAAAAATGAAAATGAGGAATAAATACACTGAGGGAAAAATGATCTGGTTGATTGTTGTCCTGAGTGGGCATGGATGATTCTTCAACTATGTTTTTGCCCTTGTCCATCGCACTATTGCCAGGTGAGCTCATCTTTCCTTACAAATGAAGTGGAAAGTAAGTATGAAAATAGCTTCATGCATGTACAAGTAATTAATTAGTTATGAAAAGACAGAGAGGACCACACAGATATCACAACACAAACAATCTAAATTCCCTTAAAAATATGGAAACATGAAAATATTAAATTATATAACATGCATAGATAAGTATTATTAATAAGAGTAATATATAGAGAATTAATAAAAGACCCATTGCACCATCGTCATGAAACTATTGGGAAGACATGTATAATGCATATTTGGCTCCTATTTTATTTGATATATAAAGCATACCATGATTTATTAAATGGTGAATTACCTATGATGGGGTGTTAGACTTCAAGCAATGGTCATGAATGTGAAGTATGGTGAGAAAGTTGGTCTATAAATAGGCAGGAGAGTTCAGTTCATGCATGTCATGCCAATCCCTATGAGTACAGATAGGATAGATACAATATGCAATGGCTACATGTTGGCGTAGAATTTAGACCCGCCTCGCAACAAAACGGGTTCCACGTTTCCACGGCGGCCTGGGAGATCTGCTTAGCTCCAGTGCAAGTACAATGGCTTGCCTAGGTGCGTGTAGGGCGTGCCAGTTGATTTGATCTGCAATCAACAAGAATAAACAAGTAAACCATGTGAGAAACGATGGCCGATCGGCCGATAGGCCGATGCTGCATCGTGGGGGGCTGACCGATAGGGCAAAGCTATATCGGCTTACTTGAGGTAATAATATGATGTAACTGATAAAACAGATCTAATCCCATCGGTCCATGTTAATGTGTTTATAGCAAATTACTGGGATCGGCCGATGAGGGTTGCAAAAAGATAAATACACTAGCTAATACCCTAGTGCGAACTTATACAAGCCAATCGACCAATATAAATATACCAATCACAGAGAGATCCTGAGAATACTCTGTTACCGATATACTTATATTCACCAATCCGCCTGCATAAGTGGCGAATACATGCAAGAACAAAACTGATCACATGCATTAGGTAAGACCGGCTAAAACCCCGGTGCTATCCTTAATTACGATCGAAAAACAGGCTTTGGGTTAAACCTCAAAACACGACTAAGGTTGATAGCAACTCAGAGTGTAGATCGAGAATTAAAACAAAGAAAATCAAGTCGTCGATCGCTTTTGGGGATGGTAGATGCCTTAGATAATCTAGACGAGCAAGCTAATTCGATCATCGTCGGCAATAAACCCTAAAATGAGTTAGCCGCTGGCAAGATAGAATTATAAAGCCGCATCAAGATTAGCTAACACACGATAAACGACGATCACATCGCCAGGGCTTAACGTGCCTAAAGCGACACGCTAGCCCCAACGATGTAGATCGTCGGGCACGAGTTCTTACCTCTGCTCTGGGGAAGCAAGAACTCGTCGGGAGTTAACCTCTTGCGAGGGTTGGCGATACGCCGAAGGAAGATTAAACTTGATTGATTGTGTGATTGATTGAGAGAGCTTCTATGTACAAACTACCGGGATATTTATACCCGAGATTACAACACGGTCCGTGTAGGACACGATCTTATCTCTAATTAACAAACAAGTCTTTGCGGCAGACTCTTGCCAAAGATTAGATCTAAACCTACTTGATTTACAAGATACAATTGCCTAAAACCGAGCCTTATCTCTATTTGGCAACCACCTTGAAGTTTATCTCGAGCCCAGACCAAGCCCACGCTGACTCTGTCAATTTCCAGCCTCTATCGGCCGATGACCATATTGAATCCGTATCGGCAGATACGCTCTTCCTGGTAGCGCCTCTCCCAGTCCGATACGCCTACCGAGTCCGATACGAGACCTGGTCTGACTCCACTCCAGCCTTTCTCTCCGCGTCGATTTCCTCTCCCTTCTCCGGGCCGATTACGAAAATCTGCTGTTAACACATGCCCCCCAATTCCGCTTCATTATATAATATGACGGAATTAGCTCCGAAGAACCCATCGTCTTCTTTGCTAGGGTTCATCTAAAAACCGCGCAGATCCAGGCTCATAACTTCTCGCCGCCAATTTCCTTGCGCAATTCCTCGTCCAGCCCTTTGCACCTCGCAACTCCGGTGACTCCCCGGCGTCTCCCTGGTACCGACCCCTCCAACAGCGACCTCCTCAACAGCAACAATGGCTTCCGCTCCGTTCTACGCTTCCGAGATTCCCATGGTGAGTCAATCCTTTCTAAATCCAAATTTCCATTTTCTCGCCGATTTCTTCAAACTAGGGTTTCTGCTTTTGCCCCCCGGGTCATTACCTTATATCACTGTTCATATGCCATAGGTCTTCAAAGATCAAATCTTAATCCCCACCAACGACAAATCCCACCGGTTCCTTCTAGGCCCCATGGGCAACTGCGACCCAACCTGGCTGATAAACGCAAAGACCAACAGAGTTCCCTTTAAACAAGCCAAGCCCAACGTTTCTTCTTGGAAGCACACCTTCAGATCCTGGCCATCAAAGCTTAATGGCTACAGAACCTAGCACAAGAGGATTGGTGCGACCAAGCAGGTTCACTGGGACGAAATAGGAATCGGCCAATGCATCACTCTGTCCCTGGCCAATACCAAGAAAAATGAACCACTTATGTCAGTGGCCACCTATTTCTGGTCTAGCACCTTGAACGCTTTCCTGTTCCGGCAAGGTCCGATGACCCCAACGCTGATTGACGTCAAGCTGCTGACAGGATTAGACATCCAGTCTGAGATCAACCCCTTCAGTCTCCTGACAAACAGCAACCATAAGTTGAAAACCAAGAAGATCGGAGGCTGGTCTGGGTACATTTCTGAGCACATGAAACAAGGATCAGTCTCAGAGAGGGAACACGTGGCGTTCCTGACACTATGGTTGGAAAGATTTGTTTTCTGTGGATCAACCTGCGGTCCCACTACAAATTGTCAACATATGGCTCAAGCTCTGGTTGATAAGAAACAAATCCCCCTTGGTCGATATCTCCTGGGAGCTGTCTATCGGCTACTTCATATTGCCACTCAAGATCTGATGCTGAAGCAAACCGTGGCTCATGGAGGACCATGGTGGTTTATCCAACTTTGGTTAACTATCCACACCAACACCATAGTCGATCGGCCTCCACTATCGGACTCCTGCTTCCCCTCAAAGTACGCCGATCACAAAGATCTCAGAACCAGAAGGTGCATGTCTTTTCAAGAAGGGGCCTCTGTCTATCCTGGAGCAAATCAATCGGCCGAAGACATGTCCACATGGTTCATCCGATTCTACACCGGCCCCCCATCAATTAAGATGGACATGTTTATCTACACCTCAGACCAGGGTTTTGAACTCCCTGACGATCTCCACTTGGACCTGGTGAATGATGACATGGAGTCACGGGAATCATTTATGATCGGCATCACCCCATGCCTGCTCCCAGTAGGCATATTCTAAGGAAGAAGCACCAGCCTGTCCTATGAATTTTACAATCCCATGGTGGCTGCTAGAAAGTGCGGACTTGGACAACTCCCCATTAACTTATACTTCCATAAACTCCTAGAGAGCAGAAGCACGGTGTCATCAGCGCTGATCATGAGTAAAGCACTGGAGATTGAAATCCCAAACCTGGGTGACTGCGACCGATTGCATTTGAGCGCCTTCATCCACATCAGCTTTCAAGCATGGTGGCAAGAATGGGCTGCTCATATCTTCCACCAATCGGCCAGATTTTATCTAACGGAGCTTATTCAGGATATCAGCCCTCAAGTCCCTGACGGCTCGATTCCATCCGTGAGCAATAGTGGTCAGAAAATTTCTTATGCTCAAGCTGTGGCTCCATCATGATCAACTATTCTGGAGTCTATCATTGGCCTTAATGCCCCAAAGGTATCATCACTATTCCAAGGGCCGATGACCAAAGAAAACCCCAAGAGGAAGGCGCCAGCAAAAGGAAAATCTCAAAAAACCAGCAAGAAAGCCAAGACTGATGATCAGGCCGATCTTGAAGAACTAGACCCCTCCATGGAAGAATTCCTTGATGAACAAGTGGTGGAAGAAGAGGTCGATGCAGCAGCTGCCGATGCGCCTGAAGAAGAAAATCCATCGGCCGAAACTACTAAGGAACCATCGGCCAAGACAACCACAATCCCATCGGCCGATGACCAAGCCGACACCACCCAACCAAGGAAAACCAGGCACGCAATCCGCAAGGTAACACAGTTCCTTACTTGTATTTATGTAATCTCCTTCTATTGGTATGTTACACCTTACCCCTTGCAGGTTCTTGCATCGTCTCTGTTGAAGGAACGAACTCAATTGGCCCCTTTAGCAAGAACTAAAAAGGTAACTTTGCAAAGGCGCGAACGAGCCAAGGCCCGATTGAGAACTCCTTCTCCTTCTCCACCACCCTCTCCGATTGCTTCGGTAAGAGTTAATTTTACATTGTCCCTCTAGCAACATAGTTCTGCTCACCATCTTCTTGCTTTTCTTCAGCTGAGGGCTCCATCACCTGCACCACATCGGCCAACCCTCTCGCCTACTGTTTCAAGACAACAAAAGGAAGCCGATGCAAGCACCACCGATGCTCCAACACAGGTAACCAAGATCATTTTGATCCCTTTGCCAATTCTCGTTTGACTAGGCTAACCTTGCCCTATATTGATATTTACAGAACTTAGCCTATATGTTCTCTTTTGATATCGGCCAATTTCTTGATGATGAGGACAAGGAGCCACCCATCACAGCCAAGTCGTCGATCTCTGACGAACTGAAGAACCAGCTGTCCGATATTGCCAATCGACTGAAGTCATCACTGGAGTTCCTGGTGGAGGATTGCACTCCCATCAGAGTCAGGGTACAAGAAATTCAAGATCAACTGCCTGAAGACCTGATGGAGACCCTGACACCGGTCATCTTCTTGGAACAATACCGATTCAAGCTTCACAAGGCGAAAGAAAGACTTGCGGAGCGACGGGAACGTGAGAGACTAGAATCGACCCTATCCGCTAGCAAGGCTCAAGTCAATTCTGACAAAACCAGGTTGGATGAGCTAGCTGTTGAGCGGATTGTCTTGAAGAATAGACTTGAAGAACTCCGCCGTCTTGAAGCAGACCTAGAATCGAAGCTAGAAGCCACGCGCAAAGAAATCCAAGAAGTTGAAGCTGGAATAGCTGCATCACCCAAGGCCATAGAAGACCAGACGGCAAAGCTGAAGGCATCGGCCAAGTACCTTGCAACCCTGAGCAAATCCTTAAAGCCGATTCCAGGGTCGATGGCCGATGACTTCCAAGCCATAGAAGATATTGATCAAATCCACCGTAGGGCCATTGCAACTATTGCAAACTTTATAGGGTGATGTAATATATTTTGTGTCCTTCTTGTAGACAGATATTCTCATCGGCCAATCAGCCGAATTAGATCTCAACCTGAAAAAGTCCAAGTCTGAAAAATTTTGCCTCCAATTTTGAAACCCATAAACTAGGATTGAAAAATTGCGCATCGCACTTATATATATGCCCCCCAAATTTTAGAAGATGAGGGCTCATGTTATAAAATTTGAACTGAGGACGATAGTATATATCAGCCATCTAAAGACGATGCATCGTACACCGGCTGTGATCATAAATCGGCTGGAAGGCCGATCATGAGTCGATCCATACGCTCGGATGATATCTCTTTAAGTATTTGCCGTTAAGAGCTCTGCCATAAACTTCTCCATCTAATCCTCGGAGTAGATAAGCATTACGGGGAACACATCGATGAATCTGAAAAGGACCTTCCCAATTAGGTGACCACTTGCCGAATTTATTATCTCTAGAACCAATCGGCATTATTAATTTCCAAACAAGATCCCCTTCCTCAAACGACTTGGCAACAACTTTTTTATTATAATGATGAGCAACTCGATCTTTATCGCGCTTTATTTTCTCCAATGCCCGCAATCAGACATGTGCCAAGTCATCCAGCTCATCGACCATAAGATTATGGTACTCATCGGCTGTCAAGTCGTCTTGCAAGGCAATCCTCTTTGAGCCGATGTTGGTCTCCCACAGCAGCACAGCTTCATGCCCATAAACCAGCTGATAAGGTGGCACTTGAGTTGCACCATGACAAGCCATCCAATATGCCCAAAGTGAATCGGCCAGCGTGGTATGCCACCGTCTCAGCTGTTCATCAATTTTTCGCTTGATTAACTTGATTAAAGTCTTGTTGGAAGCTTCTGCCTGCCCATTAGCTTGCGCATAATATGGAGAAGAATTCAATAGCTTGATACCCATGCTTTCAGCAAACTCGACAAACTCATCGGACACGAAGATTGACCCCTGATCTGTAGTCAATGTCTATGGTAGTCCAAACCGATATATTATATGCTCTTTGACAAATTGAATTGCATCCTTGGAATCAACCTTCTTCAGAGGAACGGCCTCAACCCACTTTGTGAAGTAATCTGTAGCCACTAGTATATATTTGTGTCCCTTGCTTGATGGCGGGTTTATCTGGCCGATCATATCTATTCCCCATCCACGAAACAGCCACGGCTTTATGATTGGATGCATAGCCGATGCCGGTGCTCTCTGAATTGCTCCAAATTTCTGACAATCTTGACATCCTTTATAATACTTGAAACAATCCTCTAGCATTGTCGGCCAAAAATATCCAACGTGCTTTAAAAGCCATCTCATTTTATGGGCTGATTGATGTGTTTCACAAATCCCTTCATGGACCTCACTCATAATAACTTTGGCTTCTTCGAGACTCAAGCATTTAAGCAAGACACCATCAATCGTCCAATAATATAGATCATCGTCCAGTAAGACATAACGTAAAACTTTATACTTCATTCTTCGTGACGCCGATTAAGAAGGGTTTCTCAAATACTCAATGATATCAAACCCCCAGTCATCGGCATCCATGGTAGCGATTTGAATCTGAACATCTTTAGCCATCGGCCTGTATCGACATAACATAAAACTTTATACTTCATTCTTCGTGACGCCGATTGAGAAGGGTTTCTCAAATACTCAATGATATCAAACCTCTAGTCATCGGCATCCATGGTAGCGATTTGAATCTGAACATCTTTAGCCATCGGCCTGTATCCTGATGCCCTCTGAGCTAAATCATTGGCCTCGAAGTTCTGCTTCTTGGGTATATGCCTCATCGTCACAATCTTGAAAGCTTGTAACAACTCCTTGCACTCCTCATTATAAACCCTGAGAATATCATTCTTACATTCATACTCCCCAGAAAGTTGATTAATGACCAACTGTGAATCACCAGTGATCTCTACGGAATCGGCCTCGACCTCTTGTAATAACTGCAAGCCCTTGAGAACAGCTTCATACTCTGCTTGATTATTAGTATAATAAGGCTTGACAGTAAAGACAAACTCGAAGCTTGCCCCCCGAGGGGATATGATGACTAGGCCGATACCGCATCCATGTCTGCAAACAGACCCATCAAAATACAATGCCCATGGCACAATATCTGAATATGCAATTGAATCATCTCTATGCTGAACAATAAAATCGGCCAGGCCTTGTCCCATGATTGCTTTGGCCGATTCGTACCGTAAGTCGAACTCTGTTAAGGCAAAAATCCACTTCTCAATTCTTCCTTTCAACACGGGGGCCGATAACATGTATTTCATCACATCGGCCTTATTTACCACAATGCACTCATTGGAGAGTAAATAATGCCTCAATGTAGTACATGAAAAATATAAGCACAAACATAGTTTCTCCACTGGCATGTACCTTGTTTCCACATCTAGCAACCTCCTGCTGAGATAGAAAATAACCCGTTCTTTGCCGTCAATATCTTGCACCAGAACTGAGCCGATAGATTTCTCATCGGCCGATAGGTACAGCTTGAACGGAACTCCCTTCTGTGGAGGAATTAGAACTGGTGGGGAGCTCAAATATTCTTTGATGTCGTCCAGTGCCTTTTGCTGCTTATCACCCCATGTAAACTCTTGATCGTCTTTTATCTTCAATAACGGAGTGAACGGCTCTATTCTTCCTGAGAGGTTCGATATAAAGCGCCGGACAAAATTGATCTTGCCGAGCAGAGATTGTAATTTGGTCTTGTTCGTCGGAGGCTTGATCTTCTTTATAGCGTCGATATTCTTCTGTGTAATCTCAATTCCTCTTTCGTGGACCAAGAAACCCAAAAACTGACCGGCCGATACGCCAAAGGCACACTTGTTAGGGTTCATTTTGAGACCATACTTCCTTGCTCTTTCAAGTACCTTGCGTAAATCGACCAAGTGCATATCATACTCTCTTGACTTTACGACGACATCATCGATGTAAACTTCAATCAAAGAGCCAATAAGATCATGAAAAATATAATTCATGGCCGTCTGATAAGTAGCTGCCGCGCTTTTCAAGCTGAAGGTTATAACAACCCACTCGTACAGGCCGATTGCCCCCGGACACCGGAAGGCTGTCTTGTGGATATCTTCCTCAGCCATGAAAATCTGGTTGTAGCCTGTGTTCCCATCCATGAAGCTGATAATCTTGTGTCCAGACGCAGCATCAACTAGCAAATCGGCCAACGGCATAGGGTACTCGTCTTTTGGTGTTGCTTTGTTTAGATCTCTGAAATCGATACACACCCTGAGCTTGCCATTTTTCTTCATCACTGGAACTATGTTGGAGACCCACTCCGCGTATCAGCAGGGTCTGATAAAGTTGGCATCGTAAAGTCTTGTGATTTCTGCCTTGATAGCTTCGTGCATATCGGCCTTAAATCTCCTAGGAGCTTGTTTAAATGGCCGATAGCCTGGAATGATAGGTAGTCGATGTTCTACGATCAATCGGCTTAATCCTGGCATCTCATGGTATTCCCATGTAAAATAATCCATGAATTCTTTCAAAAGATTTATCAAATTATTCTTATATTCCCTTGGCAGGTTAGCACTTACATATGTCGGCCTAGGCCTATCACCTATTCCTATATCAACATCTTCAATTTCATCGGCCGACGTAAAACCTTGTCCCAACTTTCCATCTAGCTCATCCACCGCGTCGTCTGTGTAGGGACTAGCTTGCTCATCTTGGACAGTGGATGGCACATCTTTGTTAAAGCAACTGCTTGTCTTGATCTTCAATCGTCTCGATACCGCAGTCAGTTACTTTGAGGAAATCGACATCCCAAACTCACCCGGATAAGCAGTCGATTCCCTCCATCTCCCAAACTGCGAGATCGGCATTGGCCACGTGTACTGACCGATCGGCCTGCATGATCTCGACCTGGTCCCCTTGCCATTGTATAAGGCATTGGTGCATTGTTGAAGGGACGCAACAGTTTGCGTGGATCCAATCCCGTCCCAACAACAAGCTGTAGGAACCATTTCCATCGAAGATGAAGAAGGTGGTGGGTATCATCTTGTTGCCCACGGTGAGTTCCACGTTTAGTACCCCCTTCACCTCAGACGCGTTGCCACCAAAGTCTTTCAGTACCATGTTGGTCTTGATGAGGTCTTCAGATACTTTTCCAAGCTTCCTGAAGGTTGTGTACGGCATTAAGTTTTCCGCCGCGCCGCCATCGACCAGCTTCTTCGTCATCGGCCGCCCATTAACGAATCCTTTGATGTACAACGGCCGGAGGTGCCTGTAGCTGGCGTCGGCTGGCTTGTCGAACACGGCTTGATCAGGTGACAACTGTAGTTTAGCCGAGGATTGCTCATCGTTGGCTACCGCTTCATCGGCCATCTGCACGCTATACTCTGCTGGCAATATGAAAACCATATTAACAGAAGCCGATGCTACGCCTTTACCTTTTGCGGACGCAGGAGCTTGAGCTGATTTGGAGGTGCCCTCATCGGTCTTGACCACCGCAGATTTTATTCTCCACTCCTTCCTGGTCCTGGCCGGCCGATGGGCTATTGTCGCCTGTTGCTCTTGGATCTGCTCCTTCCTCCTTAGCGTCTGAACCCGCCGTTTTTGTGTCTTGCTAAACACGTCGCTTGGGCACCACTGGGGGTTCTGGACTTGCTCATCGCCCTCGGTCTGATGATCATGGTGCATCGGCCCTAGCCTCTCGTGTACAGACTTTCTCTGCTTGCTTGGCCGATGCACTTGCTTGCTCGAGCTGCCCTGATAGGAGTCTTCTACATCATTACATGCAGGGCACTCTTGGATGGATGGCAACCTCATTCCTTCATTCCAGCAAAAACAGAAAAATTCGCACTCCCAATGAGGGTCATAGGAGTTGTCTTGATCGGCGTAATCCTATGCTTGTTCCTCCCGCCTTCGCTGATATTTTCTAATTAGGCCCTCGGAGGTCTGATGAGGTCGCTTGCCGGTCCGATGGCCATCGCCGTCGGCCCTGTCCGCCCGCACCATGTTGACTGGGAACGGGTGTCCTTCTATCTTCATCGGCCGCCTGGCATCATCGATCTTAATCCTACCTTGCTCGATGGCCGATTGTATCTGTTGTTAGAAGATTTTGCATTCGTTGGTATGATGGGAATATGTGTTGTGCCATTTGCAATACCTTCTCTTCTTGATTTCTTCGGCCGATGGCAGTACATGACCCACTGGCAGCTGGATCTGCTTCTCTTGCAGGAGTAGGTCAAATATTTTGTCGGCCTTGTTGTTGTCGAAGTCGTATTTATCCTCTTTGTCGCCCTTCTTGGCCCACTGGCATGTTGTCGGCTTCTTCATCCGGGCCCACTCGGCCAGGTCGACATCGGCGTCTTCTTCATCATCTTCGTCGGAGGCGTACTGATAGACTGTATTGACTTTCTTTGCGAACTTCTTTGCCTCCTGGAATCGTTGCTCGTGGGCCGATACTCGTTGGGCTAGCTGAGCTAGGCTGTCGAATTCCTGAGAGGAGAACCTCTGTCGTATCGGCCCCAGTAATCCTTGAAACACGAAATCGGCCAGCTGTGAATCGGTCAAGCTGAGGCTATAACACCTATTCCTTATGTCCCTAAATCTTTGAATGTACTCTGGGACCGATTCATCAACCCGTTGCCTGATGGCAGTAAGATCAGACAGTTTCATTTCTTGCACGCCGTTATAAAAGTATCTGTGAAACTGCTTTTCTAGATCTATCCGTCCTCTGATGGAATTGCAGGGTAAAGATGAAAACTATGTAAATGCTGACCCTGATAAAGACAGAGGGAAAAACCTCACCCTCAACGCCTCTATGGCCGATGCCTCCCCACACTGTGCTAGGAATCGGCTCACGTGCTCATATGTAGAGACGTTGTCCTGCCCTGAAAACTTGGAGAAGTCCAGAATTTTGTATCGGCCTGGCAATGGCACTCTGTTGAACTCCTCGGGGTATGGGTGCCGATACACCATAGAACTCTCCTTGGGCTTCAAACCGAACTGATCTCGCATCACCTCGGCTATCATGTCAGCCCAGTATCCTGCGGGCCGATGCGGGATGTCTTGCTGGTAAGATTGCTGCAGGCCCTCTGCTTGATATTGCCTGGGGGAGTACGGTTGGTAGTGGTGATTCAGGTTCTGTGCGTCGTACTGCCCTGTGGTGTACTGCTGGTAGCCTTGCGGCGCGTTGTACGCAGCTGGTTGCAGAGGGTTGCCAGACATGGGGATCTAAGGTTGTCTGGCCGATGGCGGGTTGATAGGAACTTGCTGCATTGGCTAGATCACCGGTTGTTTCCCCTTTGTCCATTGTGCATACTGTTCCTCCGTGATGTGCTGAGGGCTTCCTCCCGTTTGCCTGGTGAGGACCAGCGGCAAGTTTGATGTTGGTTGAGCCGATGGAGGTGGGATTGACGCCATTGGCTGTGGAGCTGCGCTCAGGTCAGTCCTCAAGGTCCGATAAGCAGGGAATTTGTTTTCTGGCAAGAAAATTGGCCCTTGAGGCTTGTACTGATGAATGGAACCATCTAAAATCGATTTGACCATGTTGGTCAATGTGTTCACCAGGATCCCATACTGGTTGACTAGCGCAGAATGAACTACGGAGTCGATTCGGTCTTGCAACGTCGGCGCAGCGTTTTCTTCGGTCTTGACGGCGTGGTCGTGTGCTGCCGCCGACGTGCTGGCTCCATCTCCAGGGCTCGGCATTACCATCTTAGATTTCTGGATGAGGGTGTCTTGCCGAGTCCTAGAGTATGTTTGCAGGTACATATTCTGGAACTGCTCGACCAGCTTGTCCATCTCAGCCTTCTGCTCTTCATTGAGCTGGTCGATGGTCACGGAGACGACGTTCTCCTCGGAGATCTCAGCCTGCTTTGACATCTTGCAGTGGTCTTCTTGTTGTTGCGAAGCTTGCGTTCTTGTGGTTCCACCGGGCGTGCCAAAAGTGTGTTGGCGTAGAATTTAGACCCGCCTCGCAACAAAACAGGTTTCACGTTTCCACGGCGGCCTGGGAGATCTGCTTAGCTACAGTGCAGGTCCAATGGCTTGCCTAGGTGCGTGTAGGGCGTGTCAGTTGATTTGATCTACAATCAACAAGAATAAACAAGTAAACCATGTGAGAAACGATGGCCGATCGGCCGATAGGCCAATGCTGCATCGTGGGGGCCTAACCGATAGGGCAAAGCTATATCGGCTTACTTGAGGTAATAATATGATGTAACTGATAAAACAGATCTAATCCCATCGGCCCATGTTAATGTGTTTATAGCAAATTACTGGGATCGGCCGACAAGGGTTGCATAAAGATAAATACACTAGCTAATACCCTAGTGCGAACTTATACAAGCCAATCGACCAATATAAATACACCAATCACAGAGAGATCCTGAGAATACTCTATTACCGATATACTTATATTCACCAATCCGCCTGCATAAGTGGCGAATACATGCATGAACAAAACTGATCACATGCATTAGGTAAAACCGGCTGAAACCCCGGTGCTGTCCTTAATTACGATCGGAAAACAAGCTTTGGGTAAAACCGCGAAACACGACTAAGGTCAATAGCAACTCAGAGTGTAGATCGAGAATTAACACAAAGAAAATCAAGTCGTCGATCGCTTTTGGGGATGGTAGATGCCTTAGATAATCTAGACGAGCAAGCTAATTCGATCATCGTCGGCAATAAACCCTAAAACGAGTTAGCCGCTGGCGAGATAGAATTAGAAAGCGACAAACGATAAACGATGATCACATCGCCAGGGCTTAACGTGCCTAAAGCGACAGGCTAGCCCCAACGATGTAGATCGTCGGGCACGAGTTCTTACCTCTGCTCTGGGGAAGCAAGAACTCGTCGGGAGTTAACCTCTTGCGAGGGTTGGCGATGCGCCGAAGGTAGATTAAACTTGATTGATTGTGTGATTGATTGAGAGAGCTTCTATGTACAAACTACCGGGATATTTATACCCGAGATTACAACACGGTCCGTGTAGGACACGATCTTATCTCTAATTAACAAACAAGTCTTTGCGGCAGACTCTTGCCAAAGATTAGATCTAAACCTACTTGATTTACAAGATACAATTGCCTAAAACCGAGCCTTATCTCTATATGGCAACCACCTTGAAGTTTATCTCGAGCCCAGACCAAGCCCACGCTGACTCTGTCAATTTCCAGCCTCTATCGGCCGATGACCATATTGAATCCGTATTGGCCGATACGCTCTTCCTGGTAGCGCCTCTCCCAGTCCAATATGCCTACCGAGTCCGATACGAGACCTGGTCTGACTCCACTCCAGCCTTTCTCTTCGCATCGGTTTCCTCTCCCTTCTCCGGGCCGATTACGAAAATCTGCTGTTAACACTACAGTGTATAGATAGGACAGATAGACTATGCCAATGGCTAGTGACCTATCAATTCTGCTAGTATACAGACAAAAAGTGTTGATGAAGCTTGGAGTAGATCATGTAGAATGACTATGCTACAGGTACCCCTCTTGTAGCAGAACTTTTGAGTGCACCGAAAATTGAAGTGTTTAATTAAGCAGCTTCACCGAGTAGGCTCTATAAAAAGGGCATACTTGATGTCGATGCAGCAAGAGAGCAACCACGCCTACATGCAGCCTAGAGTTCAGTAGGGAACAAGGTATGTTTTCTAAACATTTATGTCATAGCATGCGCCATACCTCTCTGCCAATTTTCAAAAAAGAGGGCTAAATAATTTATCCAGAATTAATTGGTACCTTTTGTTTATGTTCAATAACATTTTAGATATTACTATCATTAAACGCTCCAAACAACTTTGTTGAAGGAGTCGCCATGGCTCAAGTAACTTTAAATTACGTAAGGATTCTAATGAAAATTGTGGATCAACTTGGGCTTGAGAAACCAACAATGGTACACGAGAAAAGGACGGATGGGATCTTCCATTCCTTTATTGAAGTGGATCTTCTAAATTGGTTGTCTAAAGGGTTTCGAGGTCCAAGACAATTTATAGGAACATCACCTATCTCTTTAAGAAGAGCTACAAGAAAAGCAGCTCGTGACGTTGTCCAAAGGCTAGAGAAATGTGGCCTTGTTAAGATCAGTGATTACAACCGGCATGATTTGAAATTATGGAAAACGAGAGTCATAAAGGTTACTACAGTATGCAAGGAAGTTGTTGAAGGTAGAGATGAGCTTGAGAGAGATTTCTTATTTTTGCAACAAAACCGTGCTAAGTTACTTGTAGAGAACAGTGAGCTCCAGAAGAAAACGATTGAGTTACAAGAGAAAGTAGATTGCTGGAAGGCAGATAAGGAAGAGAAAGAAAAACTCATCATTGAGAACTATGAGTTAAAGGTAGAAGTGTGTGCTCTAAAAAGACAGCTTTCAGAAGCTAAGAATAAGAAGGAATAAATATATGTTGTTTTCTTGACAAATCAGGCATAAGCACTCATTTGTTTTTCTTTGTTGAGGACAAACGCGCTCCATATGTAATATTAGTATTAGATGTATGTCCTTTCTAAAAAAAATGTAATCTAAATTTACTACTACTAGATGTTTTCTCCTGGTACATTTCTTTGTAAATATTCTGCTTAAATATGGAGGGTTCCAAATAGTCTCCAATTGACGATGAGAAAGCAAGCTACAAGCTTACTAATATGTCCAAAAAAAAAGAGGCATGCAGTCCAATTGATAGAACAATACCTTTATTCAGACAAAAAAACATGCATGCAGTCCAAGAGAGAGAGCAAACACTTATCCAGACCAAAACAGGCATCCAGTTCAATCGATAGATCACATGGAGTACACTGCACAAATACAGTCTTACAAAACACATAGTGATACACTCTATTCGATATAGCATGTGAGCATGCATGCTATATATGTCCACTCTACATATGCTAGATTGTACAACAATAATAAATACACAGTAGTCAATGTGTAGCATTATAGCCAGGTTAAGCTCCCTAGCCGATGGAACCAGGTCAGGTGTTCCAACTCCCTCTGTAGCCCTTTTTTTTTCATGAGGTTACTCTTATATACTGGCACAATCAGCTTTAGCACTCTTCATGGGTGATTTTGTCACCATGCGAAGAGCATGATCTGAATTTTTTGAAAAAAATCATTCACGTTGGCACGATTAACTATTCAATTTCTCGGCAACTCTTTATCTGTGCAATGTTGCAAAGGATGGAGGGCTGATGATATCGTACCACTATCAATTTTGTTTTCTTGCATGATAACAACGTAATGATAAATATTTTTATCCACAAAGGATAAATATTATATTTAGTGGTATAGGCCATTTAATTTCGTGAAATTAACTGGCCTGGTGCACCAAATTATACTAAAGCCACATTTGATTTCCTTATTGAACACTATGGCTTTGTTGGTATGTTGTAGTTGGTAACTAATCTCCTACGCATGCAAAACGGAACGATTCATTAGCACATGATTAATTAACTATTAGCTTTTTTTGAAAAATGGATTAATATAATTTTTTAAAGCAACTTTCATATAGAAATTTTTTGCAAAAAACACATCGTTTAGTAGTTTGAAAAGCGTGTGCGCGGAAAACGAGTGGGGTGAGTTGGAAAAAGTAACAAACGAACACAGCCATATATATGTGGTTGCCTGATGCAAATAAGAGTTTAATCATCTTGTGTGCTCCTAACTAACCATCAATAAAACAAACTACAATTATTTTAAACTACCAATCAAATCACCATTTTCTCATTATTTTCTCATTATGATCTTATTATTTCTTTATTAGAAAAAAATGATGATATGTTTGAACTGATTTTATGTTAGACACATGTTCAGGAAAATATTTTACTCTTGAATCATGCTTCACATATTCAGAAAAATATTATGCCTTTAGCTTGCTTCTTGCATGTGTTTAAAGGAAATAAGTGTGAGACAAGTTTCTCTCTGCATCTCCATGCTTTTCGCATACGTGTACAAAAGCAAGCGTGCAAGTGTACGGACATGAATATCTCTGCACATGCTGATGGGTCATCTCCTATAAATGTCGATTGGTCACACTCTAGTGTACTCCATGCACAAGTAAAGGAAGCTGCCTAATTCCTCCTGCATCCTACCGATGGGTCTCTTTCTTTAAACAGTAGTATCATGCATGTATGCACCTGCTGATGGATCTGTTTCTATAAACAGTAGCATCCTGCATTCATGCACCACCCAAATAGGCAAGCATCCATCATATCTACATACTACCTCCAAGCAATAATATTAATGGATCACTGTAACAACCTAATAGAGTCACAATATTGACTACATGTATATCATGACAAAATTGAATTGATGCATCATTCTAAACAGAACAATCTTTATTATATTAATTTTGGAACTCATAGAAGGCCCCATGATAACCATAAGAGGGTAAAAATAACAATAAATTTCTAAGATAATTAAAAAATATGGGCATCAGTGTTGAAGTTAGTATTTTCCAATGTTCCATATTCGTGAAACATTTCAATGGATTAAAAATTTGACCACGATGAAACAATCCTTTTTTCCATATGGGTAGCCTCCTCATCCCTTTTTTGTGATATCTTTTTTTTCTACTCAGAATTCTATTGACCAGCACACCAATGCACATGCAGTAACAGACTGCTGATTTTTTCAATAGCAAGTGTACGATTCACATGTCCATGTACGGCATTTGTGCACTTTACATGGCATGGTACTCTCTCTGTCCACATTTGTAAAAGAATCTAAAGGTTCAAGTTTGTCTATGAATAAAATGATTTTGGATACTACTTGTCTCATCCCTGTTAAAAATTTATATTTCTGGATGGAGGACCACACTGTAATCCTAAACGTTTGGTAGTGTTATTATTTCTACGTGTGAAACGGACATATATATATATATATTATTTTATATATATATATATATATATACATCTATATATATATATATATACATATGTTTGCAGTGCTGCTTATATATAGTGAGTGTCCTTTGAGTAGTTGGTCGGGCAAGTGTTATTCAGGAAGGAGAGCATGGCCGATGAGAGTAATATTAGTGTTGACGACAATCCAGCCGAGGAGATTAATGCTACTCGAGAAAGATGGGAATCGGAGTTTGAAGTTTTTCATATACCAGAGATGACAGTTGCGGGTATGATATGTGAATTTTGCATAGCTGATTTCTTCTTATTTTTATATACATAAATGCATAACTGGGGTTGGTTGTTTATAAGTGGGTTGGTTCTATTCTCGTTATGGGTGTGTCTTGCTATTATATAACTTTTACCTAAGTGCTGAATCTAATGCTGGTGTGTTTTATTCAGAGGGAACTTTGTATGTCACTATTACTTCCAAGCTCCTTGTTTCTGAAGTCATGAAAAAACTTAGAGGGTCAGACCCTGTATATGAAGTTCGACGTATTGGTCGTGGTCATGTGGCCAGTGCGATAGTTCATATTCCCAAGAGTACAAGTTCTCTTGAGCTGGATACTATTAGAGTAGATGGGGATATGAATATTGAGATTTCACATGCCAAGGAAAAAACTGCTGCATCGCTTTTAGCACACCTGAGAAAAGAAAGAAAGGTCATTGTAGTGGATGATAACTATATGGAGTGTGCTTATTACACAAAGGATTGTAGGAAGCTAAGACGTTTTATATCTAAGGTAGTTGAAGAGCGTGATTCTGCAATGCGTGCATGCTCTGCTTTCAAGAGGGGCTGGCAGATTACCTTGGATTATATGACCTCCGCTGAGGATACATGCAATCAAATTTGTAGTAGCTATTTTGGTCTAAACAATGGCAATAATATATCTAGCACTACAGCTTCCGTACTACTTGATGTGTTTCACCTTGGTGAGTGGATTGGTGAGACAGCATTTGCAGGAACTGCCGAATTGCAAGATATAACTGCGCTGATGTTGTAGAATGGAGGGATGTTGTTTTTATCCGTTGTTGACCAAGAGTTGCATCTTTTCATCAGTGTATGAAATGTAGGTGTTTGTGCAATCTAAATTGCTTTGTTGTTAGTCTCATGCATGTCTAGTGGAGTGCGAGTGTGTGATTATCGTCTTGGTTGCTCTAGTACTGCATCTTTGATGTTTAGTAAGAAGAATCTATGATGTAAAATACTCGTTAGTATGTTTTTTTTTTGAATGGATGTGATATATATATATATATATATATATATATATATATATATATATATATGAAAATTATAAACTACTACCGGGTGTAGCTACCCCCACCCTATGTTTTGATTTTTCGTGTTGATTTTCTGCTCACTGTCTAATTGAAATTCTGCTCTATAAATACACACACACGGTGACACTACTTGGAGTGCTACACGCTAGGCAGCAGGTAGCGTGACTCACAGCCCCCTTCCCGGTCAGTCCCGTACACCTCGTAGCAAACGTAATTAAAAGATTACTCAATTTATAAAGGTGAAGCAAACTCCACATATCTCTAAAGCATGCAGTAAAAAATTACTTGTCACTAACGGTCCGTAAACTCAGCCATATCGATGTATTTTCAAGTTAAAATTTTTCGTGTTGACTATCCGAGACGGTCGGCATCCCCCTGGACAATGCACATCGCCAAAAGAGTTAGGTAAAAAATTACCAGTAAACTTCACATATCGCAAGTTCTTGGAGTTTAAATTTTACTTACTGACTTTTCGATGATGTCATCATTTTTTCTGCAACTCTCATCGTCAAAAAGTTTGCAGTTAAAAAATTACTTGGTGTATGATGTAGAAGAATGAGTTGGATTTGTATATTGAGACTTAAAACTATGTCAATGTGAGCATTTATAGTGTAATTAAACTGGGCATGAAATTCTTAAAGAGATTAATAGATATCCTCAAATTACAGAATTTATATGTGTGTAAGGCTGGGTGGTGTGAATAACGTACTGTCGTATATACAGACTTTTACTAATGGTAGGTCTTTCAAGGATTTCAATCTTCTATGATTGTTGGAAGTATATTAAGTTTTGGATTTCTTGGAGAACCCGGTGCAGCACTCCAGCAGAGATCGTGTAGTAATTTTTTTTACTGACACTAATCACTCACTCATCTATCGCTCACTCCCACACCCATCTTTCAGTGATTTTTGTACTAACATGTATAACTTCACATCCATCACATCCATCCTACAGTGAATTTTTTACTAACATGTATAACTTTTGTATCCATCGTTTAATGAATTTTTTATCAACACGTATAACTTATGTATCTATCATTTAATATATTTTTATCAACACATACGTATTTGTTTGGGTTGGGCAAAAATAAATCAAGAGTAAATTTTTGACTCCACTATGATAGGTGGATTGCAATTTTGTTGCCATAGGTCTTATTGCAAGTAATCATACTGGGAATCACATGTATAGAGTAAAAAAACAAAATCACAAAAAATTGACAATGGACGTCTCTCAGCAGCGTCCAGATTGGCAAAGAGGAACCAGTGGGCGACATAATTCACGGAGTGGAAATTGCAGGGGGCATCGGGTCACGATGGGACACGTCGGAGCAGAGCTCCTCCTCGCCGTTGTCAAAATGCAAAAACATTAAAAAAAGAAGCAAAATACAGGAGCACACTGTCTATCGTCCTTGACACAGAGGAAGCCAGACACTGGCTGCAAGGGGAGTTGGCAGCGGCGACCTAGGACAGATCTGGCAGCATCTCCAATCCCAGTGCATCCACCATCAGGTCTCGGCGTCGAAGCAGGGCTTGTGGTGGGCGTTGGGGCAGCGATGAATGAAGCAGACCCTGGCGGACCTGCATCGAGGAGAGAAGCAACGCATGGATGAGGCCATGGAGGATGACGGCCAGGAGGAGGAACAGGTAAGGGAGCACATTGGCTCGGACGGTGAACCAGCGACTGACAGAGGAAGCAGATCCCATCTTCAACCGCACTGGCATCCGAGGCCGGGGATGAACGACGGTAGTCGTCACTGCCAAATCCATCGATGTTGCGTGTCCCACGCACCGGAGCTGTGCGGCCCAGTATTCCCTGACGCTACCTGCCCTATTCTTCGGCTGGATGCCATGGACGTTGTTCTCCCAACATCTTCCCCTGTGCGCCCTCACCTGTGAACACTCAAGCCGATTGTATCATTATTCTAGCATACCCCACCGCCCATCACCCGTGATCTCCTTCCGGACCACCGCCGCGCCGGTCCCCTGCCCGCCTGCTCCGGTCGCCAGTGGCGAGAGAGGCATGAGAGGCATTTCGATCCAAAAATACGGAAAAAGTCAGAGAGATGTAATGGTCAGTTGTGTGATGAAGATGGGTATAAATAAATCGAGCTAATGGTAGGATACAATAATAAAATAAATTACTCCATGGGGGTGGTCACGGTATGGGTAAAAGAATTATTGATAATATCAAGCGGGGATGGGAATGATAGGGGATGAGAGGAGAGCTCATCTATGAAAATATTACTGAACATGTGAATATGCAGGTGGGGGCAGGGGATGGGGGGCTGTTTGTCGTGCCACCTAGTTAGGTTGGTAGTATGTATATATATAAAACATTTGTTCATGTCCGCATATATATGCATGTATTTTTTTTGTGCGTTTATGTGCCCATTTGACTGTGAGTTGGTTATGGTGAAGAATCTTTTTTTATTGAATTGTAATTTTGAAACCTGGTTTATGTGTTCATTTGACTGTCAGTTGATTACGGGGAAGAATTTTTTTTTTTGGATTGTAAATTTGGAGCCCGGATAATGTTGTCTAACCATCATCTTTTGCTGATTCATTTTTGATACGGTGATTATGCATGACCCGTGTTTGATTAGGAGTATAATTTGTAATCATCTGTTTTGTTTATCTTCCATGTAGAAATATGAAAGTTAGCAAGCAGCACGTCTGGTAGAACTTAGTGAAGTAATCAGTGGTCATGCAAGTAATTAGTGGTGGAGCTAGGAATTTTATGAAGCCTGGAAAAGCCTAAATAAATGAGAAAATTCAACAAATGCTATTGACAAACGTCCTATTCTTTTTCAAAATAAAAGAGAAAATTTAACAAATGTTATTGACAAACATCCTATTCCATGAAATTCCATTGGCAAACGCAACTTCTCAGAAATGCCATCGCTGGTAAGATTTCATTCATTCCACACTGTTAGCCACCGTGAAAACGTCATGTTGCCCCTAGGATGACTCAACCATGCATTTTTTTAATATGAGAGTTAATTTTGTACTTTACCAAGAGCATTTTGAGACAAATTAGTTCAGTATATCCACATTTCGCATTTGATTATATTTTCCATTATCGCCGTTGATTTGTTTGTAGGGATGTATATGCATAGGGTTGTATATGCATGCAGCTTTGAGAATTACAATGCCCACATGCGTTACATGGCAGCATGCATTAATTATTTAATTAGTTTGCTTCGTACATTAGCATTGCTATCTGACTTGCTTCCTGAAAACATTAATTAACTAGAAAATTGGTGCGTCTATTGGCGCGCCTGCTAGTAAGCCTTGTATATGTGCATGTAAAAATTGTACTTCAGTAGTGCGTCAAAAATAATATTTTAGTTGATGGTTTTTTGTGCATTTGCAGTAGATATATTATTATTCTAAAGTTATTTTAACACATACTTTTTTAGAACTTCTTAACACGTAGTTGAACCGTATTCTATCACTCAATAATACATAATAAAATAGGTATTGATTTTTTTAAAATTTTGTTAATTTTGTGTTTGTTGATTGCATTCATAATACCATATATTAAAACCGTTGATGTCTTGCATAATACCTTATCAGTAACTACGGAGTTAATAGTATGTGAAAATATTTGTAAATACAAATCAGAGTTTGTAAAGATTGAATTTTTTAAGACCAAATATTATATTATCTTTTTAAGGACAGAGGGCTACCACTCGGTTTGAATATGATTGTTGAGCAAATCATCACCATGAATTGTTTATATATGATTAAGGTGATAAATTAATTTTTTTAAAAGAAACTACTTTATAAATAGCTTACACCAAATGGTCTAAAAATGTGCAAGAAGAAATTTTTTAAGTAAAATGTATTTTTAAATTAAAGCGTGCACCAAATCCATTTAAAAATTGTGGAAAACAATCTAAAAAAAGAGAAATGCACAAGCACTATGCACTTGTGCAGATGAACCAACAGGTGAAAACAGTTTGACTATTGTGCATGAAGCGATGAACCAACAAATAAAAATGCAGTGTGCTAGTACTGGCTGGCTACTGGTAGCACGCCTAACAAGCTAACACAGTCTCAGCGAGGAGCAAGTGAGCATCCGCGTGACTCTGCATATGATTTTTCCTCAGTAAAATCCTACTTTTATCTAGAAGTTTAACCACGTCACGTGGTCCATAACTTTGCATGCAAGCCATCGGCTTGAGAATAATTGATATGAAATATACATGTGATTATATTTTATAAATATGTATAAAATATCATCAAAATACTGGTAATTATACTTTAGGAATATAGAAAGAATGTGAAAGGGTTAATAGACAGGAATAGATGGAACACTGACGGTGATGACATTTATGAGACAAACTGGCTTGTATGATATCATTTTTTAGAACCGATGTTTGTCGATAGCACTTCTTGTAATAGGGTGCTTATCGGTGACATTTGCTGGATTTTTTCTAAATAAAACCGCTACCCACGTATTCAATAGTTAAGAAAACAAAACGATTTTCTGATAAAAATGACCAACTAGCTTGCTTGGTCTTTGATGGGTCACGCAATCACTTGTGAAGCATGCAAGTCGACAACCTGTGGACTGTGGCTATGACTCAACTGGATGCTACTGGGCTGCAAGGCTTTGTGCTTGTATCAAGCCTTCTAATTAAAAATCTAACCTACTAACTTTGTCCTCGAAGGCAACAAATCAGTATATAGAAATCACTCAACATCGATAGATCGTGCACACAGAGGCATGAAACCTGGGCAACTGCTTGTCCTGGCTGAGTGGTGAATCTGCTGACATAAATCATATAAGTAGTGATGTAGCTTATTATTGCCACGCCAATGGATGTTGGAACTGTATCTTTTCTGAAAAACAAAATATTTAATGTTGATTTGAAAATATTTTAGGTATGGTCGCCTCCGGACAATCATGAAAAAACAGCACATGGCTTAAAAGTCACAAATAAACAACCAAATTAATTTTAAAATCAAATTCCAAAACTAGAAGCGATACGCCTTTTTAAGGAGGAAAAGGCAATTCTAAGTGGGTTCATCTATAGAATTCATATCTAAATAAATAAAAAACGAATCCTTTTCTTGCAAAATTAATGCGTCCACATCATCAACAAAACTTTAACCGTTCGATATTTTGATCAACCAATAAGAATCATCAGATTCCTCGAATGGATAAAAATCATAAATATCCTTCGTGAAACTTTTTGGTTGTTAAATACAAATTAACCAACTCGTTCTACTTAAGTAATACTTGTTAAAGAGTAAACACATGAACTATTAGTTGAGGAAGAGGTCTTTTTTACTACATGACACAGAACAGAGAACAGAAACCAGTTCACCTCTAATTGTACCAAGGGCACTGGTGGACGACTATGATACATTTTATTAATCTACACATACTTGAAGGTCTAGCAGGTGAACTCCCTAATACATACTAGATTATCAAACAACATACAAATATGGCCTAATATAGACTACAAACAAGCTCTTAAGTCTAGTACGACAATAGAAGGCCATTTATTCCAATATGAACACAAGGAGGGATACTAAGACAATACGAGTAGACAATAGCCAGATGTTGTGCTGAAGATGTTGTAGTAGGTTATTGATGATGCATATCAGCAAACTATGAGCTCAATCATCACTGTAATTGCAAACAATGCAACCTTTAATCATTGTATCTTATCTAAATCATTGTGTTATTACTTAAACATAGTTAGTCACTAATACCATATAAACTAACTAAGTTACCTTGCCTTTCCTTTTTTCGCGGAGAATAGTTCCTTGCAAGTAGACCTAGATCGTTTCCCAACTGGAGTTCTACAGCATAAATATCTAGCATTATCAGACAGTCTAAAGGAATAATAAATGCATAGGATGATACTTTTTTAACGATAGGATGAGTCCATTGTGAGGCTGGAACAAAATATTACATGTAGCTTGAGACGTAGCAATATGGTGCGTACCCATGTTCTTCAGAAATCTCATTCCCCTTCTGTGGTGAAGTTTCTGTGACAGCCCCATGAGCAAAAGGAGGTGGTGGAGTGGTGTTGTCTTTAGGATCTATTGGGAGTTCAGTTACACCATATGACTGAAAGGTGGATACTTTTTTGGAGCTACTCCTCGATGCCTCCATTAAAGGGGTAGGATCACATTTCTTTTGAGCACCTGATGTTCCAGCCAAGGTTGCATGGCTAGGATTATTTCCAGGAGTGGCATGAACACCATTGTTTTGCCCATCAATTGGGGATGGATTAAACACTTTCCTGACTTGAAAGCACAATTGTCCAGTCCGAAAGGTTTGCTCACTTATCACTACTTGGAAAACATATCTACGGCCAATGAGAGCACGGAGGGGTGAAGGTAGTAAGAGCTGATTGGGTGAGCTTTCTTCAACTAGATCGGCAGCTGTTCGCCGCACAACTTGCTCTGCCATACCACCAAACATGAATATTTTTGCACGGCCGGTGCTGTCCTCAATCACAACATTTAACTTGTAGCTGTACAATGAGTAAAAGTCAGTAAATTTAAGGAGGAAAAGTTACTTTTTCATGTGTTTTACTGCAACTAAAAATAAGCAATACCTGGGTGTGATTATTGGCTTTGTATTGTCACAGTTAACACATTCAAATCCTTGAAGAGTTGGCTTTACACCCTTCCTGCAAATACTGCAACCTTTATACCACCAACCACTTGAGACATCAATTTCCTTTATACGTGCATCACAAGTGAAGCGTACATCCTAAAACAAAATAGAGGACCAATTTCAAAATAATGTATGCCATAAAAGTTTAAAGTATACCTATCTTGAAATCATGCTTACGTTGTTGTCATGAGGATTCAATGATAAAAGCTCGGATATAGACTTCCTATTAGCATCTGCCTCATCAGCTGCTCCTAGTGCAGTATCATCGCTAGGTAGGAGAAGAACCTTGCAACCTCTTCCTTGCAGTCTGAATAAACACATATTGATGCAAAAATTACATCATGGGCAAATATTGTGCCATATATAGTATAACCCAATGAAGTGCATATAGTACCTTGAACGAAAGGCATTAACCTCCGGAATATCAATGTTAATATACCATTTTGTGCCAGCACTGCTCCGGCAGCTTGGAGCACCTATATATTTATAAACACACATATATTTGTTTAGAGTTATCATCTAATTTTATAGCATGAATGAAATACGCAAGGCATGATATAAACTAAAGCTCACCTGAGAATAGTTTCATATTAAGGCCAGCAAAAACAATTATGACTGGTTCATCTTTACCAATAGTTTCAATAAGGAACTCATCTTCAAAAGAAGTTGCATGCTCAGCCCATAAAGTGATCTCCAAGAGTCGATCACTGTAAAATTATTGGTAAGAAACACTACACTATTTTTTCGAAACCAGAAGGTGTGAACAAAAATAATTGGCGAGAAAACAGACCTTAGGTCTCGTAATTCCACATTCCGTCTAACAGATGGCCCATTCAAACCGTTGCTTTGTACAAGTGGGTGCACAACCGTGAGTTGTCCAATGACATCTGTTTTTTAAGAAAAAAAACCTATGTCATTGACCAGAAAAATAACAACAGTAGATGGAAAATAAAAATATAATACTATAAGAATTGGAGGATCCATACCTACTAAACCATTTGGATGCTTTGCCCTTTCATCCAAATCCTCAAAGTCCACAAAATTAAAAATGTAGAGTGGAAGACTGCCAGATATCTCTGTAGGGATTTCTTCAACAATAGTCCATGGTGTAAAAAAGATGGTATATGTGCTAGGCACAGCATTGAGCTTTCTTGTTTGTCTACTAACACGGAAATTCCGTAAGAAGTAGGCATGTCCTTCCACTATAGACATTGAAAACTTCTATATTTCATTTTCTCCCACACAAGCTGTAATGCCTGCCCCCTAAGAATACATACAATGGGAAATAAAAATAATGTCATGCATGTCCTGTAAAATAAACCGATATAATTAATATGGCTGATTTTGTACCTCTTCATCCACCAAGATAAGTTCCATAGCAGTAAAACCTCTCCCTTTGGAAGTTCCAGATAGATGCCACAACCTAGCAACTCTGACCTTTATACGCCAATTATGCCTGGTGGAATTAATTTGTGATAGCAGACTGTACTCCATCGGAAGCTTTTAGGTGACAGGAAGGAAAGGAACAAACTGATAACTAATTAATTAGTATGATCGAGATGTAGGATGTACATCATAGGAAAAGCATATGAGTGAGTATGTAGCAAGACAACACTGAAAAGTTGTAAAAACAAAATAAATAGAGGCTCAAAATCAAAAAGAAATGAGTAAGAAGGATGAAAAAAAACTTGAACATGGAAAAAGAAATACTAAAGAGATTGCAGCACCTCTCTGTAAACAATGTTCTGGGTAATACTATGGCTGGATTCCGTATCATTATCAATTAAAATTCTAAGCCCATTTCTAGAAGTGACATGGGATATAGCCACATAGAGCTGTCCATGGGTAAAAACTGGGCGTGGCAAGTATAAACCAACATTCTGCAAAGTTTGTCCTTGGCTCTTATTGATGGTCATTGCATAACAAAGTCGAACAGGAAATTGTCGTCGGCTAAGAACAAAAGGCCATTTAGTGCTTGATACATGCAATGCGATTCGAGGAAGAAGGACTTTATGACCTATATGTGAACCTGTAATGATTTCAGCCTCCAAAACTCGATCACCTAGCTGTGTTATTATAAGCCGTGTGCCATTGCAAAGTCCAGCACTTTGATTTAAGTTACGTAACAACATCACAGGTGAACCAATCTTTAGTACAAGATTATGTGGAGGAATGCCTTTAAATTGTAATGAATTTAAAAACTCAACTGGGTAAAGCAAGTCCATATTACCATGTCCTCTCGAGGATTCAACCAAAGTATCTGAACTAAGGTAATTTTTTTCATGGCTAGGGACCAAAGAGAGAACGCGGCTGTTGATTTCATCGATAGTATCATTCTTTGGAGCAATAATAGCCCTCTCCCTTAAGTAGTCTGGATTGGAATATGAAACTTTCAAGTTTGGATAAGTAGATTTAATAATATCATCTATAGCAGAGTCCAATCTTGGAATTAAGATGTCATCTGGTATCTCAATCCACTCGGAGTCTCCATCATCACTCTGTGAACTACCTTTTGCAATGCCATCACCAATACTCAACACCCAATCGTTAAATTCTTTTATTTGATTAGCCGGTAAACCACTATCTAATATTCTGAGCAAACGCATGTTCACCTTTAGACGTAAAACATTGACATAACTCCATAGGTATGAATTAGTTATTGATGCATCTATCGTATCCAACCTACCCCCACCCTCGACTACCGGTAATACTTGCCTAAAATCTCCACCAAACAACATAGTCTTTCCACCAAACACTTTGTTGAAACATGAAGGATCTATTTTACCAAGAATGTCATGCATGCTGCGGTCTAGTGATTCAAAGCAATACCGGTGAGTCATTGGAGCTTCATCCCATATTATCAAAGAGCACTGCACTATTAAATCAGCAAGGAATGTCCCTCTCTTGATATCACACATAGATGTCTCGTCAATTATTATAGGGATTTTAAATCGAGAATGTGCAGTACGACCTCCTGGGAGCAAGAGGGAAGCAACCCCAGAAGAAGCTACTGCAAGAACAATATGCTTTTCGGACCGTAGACGTGAAATAATAGTATTCCAAAGAAAGGTTTTTCCAGTGCCACCGTACCCATGAACAAAAAAGCATTCTCCTGTTCCATCATAGACCGACCGAATAACAGTATCATAAATATGCTTTTGTTCCCTATTTAGTTGCTTGATCATAGTGTCATGCTCATTTTTAAATTTTGCAACATCATATGCCATTTCCTTAGCTAACAACCTATTTTTTACTTTACTTAAGAGATTTAAATCAGGTTTAGGTAAGCCATAATCACTCATGGAAGCACCATTTTTAGTAAACAGATTATCAAACTCCACTAAAACATGACTTTTCAAGTGTTGTTCAGGAACTATATATGAAGGCAGTTGTACTATCGACATAATTTTACGGTGGATATCATCAGTGAAGTAAATATAGAACTCAGTAAACAGAGAGAATGCATCACAAACAGAGCAAAAAAGGACTATAGTAACAAATAGCTGTCGCATCTGAGCAGCTGAACCCCACATAGATGCTTCCCTAAGAGCCTCTCGCCACTCATTGTCATCACCAAGTAGACCAAGTGCCTGGCATGCATCCTTAAATGACGGGTACAAAACACCATGAACAGTTCGCAGATCTTCATACAATGTAGCCCCTTTGACAACATTTAGAAGCATACGAAGGTAATAAAGCTCACCACAACTAGGATTAATGTAGATAGCCCGACCAATTTTTTTTGCTGTCCTACGAGAATGCCAACATTTCTCCTTTTTATTCCAAACCCACTTTGTTGGAAACTCTATATATGTTAGCTCTCGGGCATTTGGATACATCTTATTAGCAAAAAACCACTCGGTTAAAGTTGACTTTCTTGAACGGGGGTCATCTACAATATCAACTAATGGTCGCTTAGCTGGGTACACAATGCTATTCATCAAGGGAAGATGTACAGCTAGCCTCTCAACTGCTGGTGTTCTATAATGTATATCAAATTCAAACAAACGCCAAACAGCCTCATGTGAAGATAAATAACGACAATCAATGTATTCTCGGACCTCATCAATATCATTAGTTTGTTCTTTCACACTTGTGTTTTTGGCACTAATGTCATTACTATTAACTCCAACCTGTAAATTCCTTGTAGGGTCATGAGCACCAAAGCTCTCAATTACAGCTCTAACACGGTCTGGGCCTTTTGTAATATATTTAAACAAGTATTTTATAAGATGTGTCTTATTGCACCACTCGACATTTATATGAGCCTTAAAACGCTTTAATAGTTTCAAGTTATATGGCACAACCCAAGCGTTGTCCAATTTAACACCATATCGCTCAACAAAATTACCCATTTTTGCATGACGCTTGTACTGCACAAAACCATCCTCACCCACGACTGTGTCATCCTGGTAATTTTTTGGGAAAAATTTTGAGCACTTACCATCTTTCATGCATGTGCATTTTTTATTTTGATCCCCACAAGGACCATGCACCATAAATTCATCGACAAGTTTATAACCCTCAGGGTCAGACGACCTATTGGGTATCTCTGCACATATTATTGAATTAATGAAGGAGGGGTGCGGGTCTTTAGTATTACCTTGAAGCCAAACCAAAATATGGACGTGAGGTAGACCACGCTTCTGGAACTCAATAGTGTATAGCACTGAAATATAGGAAGAAAATAGCAAGGTGTGATAAAATATATATAAATATATAGAATACATACATTATACGTTAAAGCATCAAGTTGATACAATACATTAGCCCTTGATCATTGCAGGATGCTGATGAATGGACATAGTATCTTTGTACATTTTTTTAACTACACAAGTCGCTCAAAAGGCCCTCTTGTAGCATGTTAATTATAGTTTATGTAATTAGTAGCAGATTATACTAACCAAATCCCCGTGTAACTTGACGGGTTAGGTATCTACTGGGTTTCCACATGCATTTTGATGTTACTAAATAACCAAACAAAAGGGCATTGGTGACACACATCTATGCATGCATGAATACTAACACGTGAAGAAGTAGGATATAGAAATTGCACATAGGACAAACAAACAGAGCAAGAGGCTAAGCACATAGAGATCCTGTTATATGCAGAGTAGGAGCAAATAATGGGTACATGGTACATCACGACAAGTGCAAATATTTTCTCTTCCCTGACTAGAGTAAAGAATAACTAACCAGTAGTTTTTGGTAAATTGAAAGCAGGCAATTACTACCCACACAATCACATACGTACACTATATATAGGTATGTAAAATAGATCTTCAATAATATATAATTTGGTAACAATTATATGTCACGTTTACGAATTAATACTTAGCAATTATTCATAAGGACACTTAATTAATAATTTGAACTTGCACTATATAACTTTTCAGCTAAAACAATATTATGTAAGACCATTAATAGTAATCATACCTGCTCGTGCCTTCCCAAAATAAGTACCCTTCTTCAACACAGAAACAAGTTCATCCACCTTCAGTTTGAAAACTCTACTTACTATATCAGGTCTAGCTTCTGGTTTTTGCCCTGGAATAAATGCAAGAGCGTCAGCTATTTCCTGCCTTTTTGGATTACAAGTAAAAGTAATAAAAAGGTCTGGTGGCCCATAAAACCTACAAATTGCCATTGCATCTTGGTAATTTTGTACCATATATCTTTTACTTCCTGTAAAGCTAGCAGGCAAAATAACTTTTTTACCAACATTGTTTCCATCAACATCACCCTTGTGCAAGGCATCTTGGATCCCCTTGTAAATCTCTGACCTTAAATTCTTGTTGTTTCTAATTACGAACCTAAGTCTATTTTCCTCTACTGATGCAAAAGCGTCAACTATATACTGCTGGAACAACCGGCCACCACTAATCAATGTTATTGCCTCACATATGCACTGTTGCAACCGGAAAGCATAATATTCAAGCATTGTAACCTCGTTCCTCTTTCCAACCCGCAAGACCCCAGAACGGTTGTATTTAATTTTTAGCTTGAACCCTTGCTCACCATAAGGGAAAAGAATAGGATACTGCAAAGCCATATAATTAGCATGGAGGTTACTAATTCTTCGTAGACCACCACCTCTCTCCTGAATTATTACATCAGGGCTCTTCTTTTTCTCTGAGAAATCACCTACCACTAGAGCAGCTCTCTCAGATCCAGTTGGTGCATTATACTGTGGCACAGTTCTAGAGCGGTCATGCAATAGTCTAAGACGCAAAGGTTCACTATGCCCTTCCTGTAGAAGATCCCTAGCAGCCCTAAATGATCTTACCAACTCATTTGATTCGTCAAACATTCTTATTAAACCTTCAACTATTTTTTTGTCGACTCCATTATCATCATCACAATCCCTATCTCTATCAAAAATTGATATGCGATTATGGACCTCATTCTCAGTATCAACAATGTAAAGTTGTGCATACCCTAGAGACTCACCCTCTTCAGGAAGTAAAGATCCAATCCAATGATGAACCTGGCCATTAATTTTGAACACGTATGGCCCCGGGCCTTTGTTTATACCATAGTCAATTTTAGCACCCAGTGACTTGAAAGCGAACATAGAATTGTATGATCTAATAGACTTGAGGAAGTATTTGGATAAAATGTCACCATTTGGATCTAGCAATTTAGCCAAAAAAGGTGGAGGATGTTTCAAATACGGCAAGCAAACCTTACCACCCCTGCAACATAGATGAAACCGAATATGACCTCCTTCACTTGAATAAGACCTCTTCACACGCTCCTGATACCAAAATTGGGCACCACAATATTGACATATGTGGGCAGGAGGTCCGTAGTAAGAAATCTCATCTGCAAGGGCAACTATAAACAAAGCACCATTAATTAATTTAAGAGACCATGCTAGCACCTATATATACTCATTCTAATTTACTAATTAGAGTGAGTAAATAATGTCACATGGGGAATTATTTTATTTGATTATCCATGTGTTCAAACAAAATTTATCATTCATGTATCGTATTGCACATGAGTCTGACAGTGTTCTCATCATTTGATGAAAAAGAATAAATGGGGCTTAAACATATAAAGTACTCTTGCGATAGATAACTCGTAATAAGTCATCTTTCTTAAAGACGTGTAAGAACACATCTTGTATGTAGAAATCCAAAACTACAATGCATCAAAGGATGTTACCTAGAACTTTCTGTCTAGAGACTATGTTTTTTTATTCAGATGAACAATTTCCTAATTTGGGAGGTAGCACAAGTGTTATTCATGTAATAACTAATAGATAATATACTATTCTAATGTATATGAGTCAGTTACCCACCTTTCTTTGCTTTTATTATGGACCTCCGATGTTGCTGCCTTTCACGTATTGTGCCCCCAGTAGAACGTGAACTCACACCTGTATTTAAGAAGGTATTATTTGATATTGCAAATTATATGTCCAAATCATATATAATTTTAAACACATATGCACCGGTTTTCAGTTTGATTTATAGATAATGTACATGTGGTCAAGACTTATCTTAAAAATTGTGACATCAAACCAATAAAAGTAAAATGTGAATGCACCTGTTGTAAGAATAGCTTGCTTTTCATACGCACACTTTCTTTTTCGACCTATGAGCGGTGTACTATCCATGAAACATAATTTCCTCTACAAATACCAATATAAAATGTATAAATGAGAGAAAGATATCCAGATTTGCTGAACGAAGTATTAGAGAAAACACACTGAACAACCTTAGCATGAGCAATGGAATAAACTGAGCAGGTAAAAAAGTCCAATGTACAAACCACCAATTAGTATTGTTTTCTTGTCATTCATGTTAGAGCCTTTTAGTCAGTCGAGTTAGACTAGTAGTTGTTAAGATGATCACTCGTTGTTAGCCAGACAAGTTAGCATGTAATTAATAGTTCTTCCATAAGCAGTTCAAAGTTAGTCTAAAAAAAATTAATCAGGTTGCAACACAAGTTAGCATCAGCGGCAACAATAATGTTATACTCAGCCAAGTTACAACACAAGTTAGCACTGACCAGGTAGCCTTGTTATATAGGTTTTGTATGTTAACTCAATACCATTTATTTAACTGTGTTTCTTAAAACACCATATTTGGCATAAAACACCTAAGACACTTGTAGCACGTACCTTAATTTCGAGCTGCTATAGATAGCCTAGGTGAGAACAATTTATCGAGTGGGAACTGTCTATTAGGTGCTCAATGCCTTGCACTTGTGTAGGTATGCAGATGCAAGAAGGCAGTACTGCCTTTAAATAGGAGGGAGTGAGGCCATCATGCACTCTGAAAACTTGCTGCTTGGAAGGCCAATAGCATCCATCCTGATGCATGCATGTACATTCAGACAAAAGGCTGTAGCTATATCCTACTCCTTGTTGCATCGTGTAGGCAGTTGTCATGTCAATATCAAGCACTAAGCCACACGTGAGTATTCCTATTACCTATTGTATGGATATGCATCTCAATGCATGCATATTCTGGCAAATCACATCGAAACCGTGTATGACATATCAAACGATAGAAACAAATTGCACTGACGTGGGCATAGCAGGAGGCCTTGCGGACGGCGCGGCCTCATATTCTAGATAGTATCAGCATTGAGCATATTCCCAGAATTCCGATTAACTTTGGTAACCTGTGAAGAGAAAACAAATCAAACCATAACTCCTCTAGAAACAATGTCTTGCTCAATAGCCAGAGAAACTTAATGAAATCCAAGAAAACTCATAGCAACATCAGCAACAGTATCAGAACTTGCAGTGTCGCTTCCTTTGTTAGCATAGTAAGTGCTGTAGACTCAAGGACTAAAAGCAATGACTACTAACTGCACTGAAATATAGATTCATTTTAGTCATAATATTTAATTGTAATGAATAATATACACTTTACTATACACTGTGAGCAAGGAAGTAGGTATAGTCCAGCAACACCAACTTTTAATAGAAACGATGAAATTAACTTACAACAACAGGGCCTAGAATACATCACTCTAGGGTGAAGGACAATGCAATATGTAGCAAGAACTTCAGCATTGCCAATCTCCTTATCCTGCATATTGGCAAAAGAATCAATATCATCAGTGACCCACTAAACCAATATATTGCTAGAGTTAGCTCCCCAAATGCGAGAGTAAATATATCTTTCATGGACTGAATAACGAGGTAAAGTAACGACCAATCTGTTGCGATCACCACGGCGAGTCAACCAAACAATTGTACAATTCAAGTAAATAACCAAAACAATCACTACTAGTTCTTCAAATGACAAACCACAGCAGTCTAGCGGGTACTAATCATACGCAACATGGCTTTTCAAGACCTACATTGAGATCCTCTCTTAACCAATTAATCGTAGAACCCAAGGTGATTTATAAGATTATTATTGCATCAGCCATCATATCAGGATTCAAGTAGCTGCAGTAATCCAGTATAGCACTCTTAAAAACTTATATATATACAGATGCACTGGTTTCCAGTGACGTGATAGATTGCTCAATTGTTGCGTGATCATCTATTCTCAGGACGATTTTGTATTAGTCAAAATTGAACAGGCAGCTACATAACAACTAGACTTTCTCGCGGCATCATCCAATCAATGAATCAACTAGTTAATTAGGTGGTGGTTACTACCCAGACAAAAACTCTTTTCAGCGAAAGAGCAAAACTAGGAGCATGAGCGCATCGAATCGCAAACAAACCGAACCAGAAATAGATGCGACGGAAAAGGGAGCAGCCAGGAGGAGGATCGGAGGACGCACCGCTGCGGCATCGGCCGCGAGCACGACGCACGGCGAGGCAGAAGGGGAGCCACCCTTCCCATCCATCGATCGATCGCGAAAGGGACCTGGGTATCAACTCGAAGGAATCGATCGGATAGGGGAGGGGATAAGCGAGCGAGAGGAGTAGATCAGAGTGGTGCTACGAACCCCTAGTCCCCAGACCAGGTGGTGCTCGGCTGCTCGCTCGGGCGGCGGCGGATCGAGAGAGCCGGAGACCGAAGAGATCGATGTGGAGGCCGAGGCGATCGAGAAACACCAACGCTGCTTCCCTCTCCCCTCGTCTTCCTCCTCGCCGCCCTCATATATATAGCCAAGGTGGACAGGCCCGTAGCCACTGGGCTGGCCCTACTCGATCCATTTACAGTTCTCAATATATATTGCTCTTTATTTTCTTTCTGGATTACATGGAGGATGCACAAATCTACAAAAGTACCTAAACCACACATACACGTCCAGCGTGTGAGTACATAAGAGAGTTTATCTGACGTAATGTTTTACTGACATCATCACTAATATATGTGGGTGTGGTCACTGGCCTCATAGGATGGTAAGACCCATATGTCAGCGACCACGTAGATGTGAGTATGTCAATTCTTCCATACGATAAAAACATGCTAGTGGATAACGAGTGAGTTACCGAAGCTAACGAACGGGGCTTTAAGATATGGAGTGATAAACCCTAAATCTTTTTAAATTCATATTGTTATTAAAGCATATTTGCTGAGCGTGTACTGTTGCCCATTTCTTTGAAAGAGAATATGGTCTCTTTCAGACAGCTTCTCGTCGCTGGCTATTCATAGAATCTCCACAGTTTCTCAAATAGTCTATTTTACTCCATATTTTTAAACATTATTAGCTACAAATATATACATATATAGAGTGAAGCTTGAAAAATGAAAAATGTCCAAGCACACCCCACTTAATATAAAGATGCTTATTATCGAAAAAAATATTGTATTTTGTTATGTCAATTAATTATATATAGTACATATGATACATGATCAGTGAGCCGTACGTCGAAATGTTAATCAAATCAACTCATCAAATAAAACAAAAAAAAAAAGAGTGAATCACTTGGAGTATTCCTGGAAGGAGACGGTGCAGCCTGGCGGGTTGTCGAAGAAGACAGCCGTGCCGTTGAGCGGCTGCGCGGGCCTCGCGTCCTTGGTCGGCAATGGTGACATGAGCAGGTGCAGCTGCTCCTGGTTGATCTCCCTCACCTTCCCGAGCACGCTCCACACCACGTTCTCGCCGCACGGCGGTGTCGTCAGCGACCCACCGTACCGGAAGTAGCTCCCGGCGCGCTTCTGCAGCGACCTCATCTGCACCACGCCGGCGTCGACGTGCGAGTCCTCCTTGCTGAAGTCGTGATCAAAATTTTTTATCGCGTAAACCAGAAACCATGTAAGTATGAGATCATATATCTTACCATTCGACGTGCTATGCAGTGGAAGTAGGTGCTAAGAAACTGAAGAAACGTTAGCGACATAGCGCGCGTCGATCTAGAGGAAGTAGTAGATCGTAGCAGCCAGACCTTTTCCTCCTCATGCGTACGCCCAGCCGTTCTCTCACGCCAATTAGCACTGCAAACCAGCAGCGCTTCTACTGGTATCCACATGTTCAGGGATGGAACACGTCGCACGGACGTGCTAGCCCCTGTGCGCGGCTAGGGTTTTGTTCGGGAGGGGAGTGACGGCTAGGGTTTCTCTCATGCCACCAGCCTCATCACCCGAAGAATATGTAGGATCCATATCTGGACCTCGAAGGCCCATAGGAGTCCTACTTGGATCTCTATCCGAATTGAGTATATATTAGATCTCCCTCCAATCCCTTTATTCCGGTCCGTTAACTGTGCAACCCTGTAGATTCATGTACACTCGACTGCAACCGAAAAACTCCTTTTCGGTCCACGTGTCAATAGCGGCCCCTAGCAAAACATATTGACCCAGCGGATATACATAAAGATTATATCGGCTGAACCTCTAGTGTATACTTGTATGAACCCCTTTGCCTCATGATATCGATTAAGCTCAAGACTAGATATGTGTCATCTTTTAATAACTCAATCATTCACTCGATCCTGTAATAGATTATTTAACCTATGATTGAGTCCTTAATCACTTTTAGCATGACTATACACTTTCATAATTTATAACATCGAGGGGCCCAGAGATATCTTTCCAAGAGAAGGGCAAATCTCATTTTGATTATTCATATCCCACTACATGTTTTATAGCATGACCAAAGACTATATAACTACCCAATTACGGAGTAGTGTTTGACAGCCCCTAAGCAAGCTACTACACATGTCGGGAACCATGATAATCTCAGGTCTAAGGATTCTACACCAACATTAATATGAGACCACTGATGACACATCACATATAGCTCTCACAGTGTCTCATGTTGGGTCTATCCAACATGTTCCCCAACATGTGTCCACATTATTAATTTGGCATCTCCATACTATAATCGATGAGACATGATAATCAACCAATGCATGTGCTGATCATTGAACCATATTTGTTCCATATATAATATTTGATCAGGGATCCTTAAGAAATAGTAACATCCAATATAAATAGGCTCATGAACGAATCACATATTCATTAATCAATAATGAGTTGTCTATTTCAAGGAACAACTTATAATAAAGATGTAAACATAGTATGTGATACAACCATCTCTATGATTGCCTTTAGGACATATTACCAACAAGTCGCACTCGTCGGCGCCGAGCTTGGCGAGGTGGTCCTTGAGCTGGAGGTAGAATACCTGTCGCCGCATTAACACGATTTGAGCTCCTGTCTATACAACAGGAACAAGCCAACCTGCATCATGGACATGACTGCCCATGGCGGAGCAAGATTTTCAATTTTGAAATTGGTTTTTCTGCCGAGGGGTCCGAAATTACCAACATTTTGGAAATTTCAGAAATTTTGAAATTTTTTGGCCAAAGTTTTTTGAAATTTTGACTGCTTTTGAATGAATTTGAATAAAATTTGACCAAATTCACAAAATTTTGCAAAAAAACAAAAATTTCGGGTGAGATATGAGCATGCCGGTGGGGGACAAAATTACCAAAATTTCGAACCGAAATTGCAAACCCTGTGGTAGAGCCCCCGGCCACCCCCTTCTCGTCATCCGCCGCCGTTGATGATGACTAGGCGGGGCGAGCGCACGCGGGGTGGCGTGGACAGACTAAGTTGGGGAGGGGTGGTCATCGTCGCCGGCGCCCATGGGAGCATCGTGCGTCTTGGGGAGGAGAAGGTGTTCGTCTTGGAGAGCCCCGTGCCGACTTTTTGGGCTTCGACGGGCGCCACGCCCGTGCGGTCCTCTGCCACGAACGGTGTTGTCGTGGGGAGGACGTACGGCGACGGCAGGGGAGGGCAGCCAGCAGTGGAGGCAAACCCGCGCCGGATTCGGTAGGGAGAGTGGGGCATGGGTGTGGCGGTAGGGAGGAGATGGTGGGAAGAGATGGAGGGGGCGCTGGGCTGACGCCGGCTCCAACGGGCGCCATGCCAGTGTGGTCCTCCGCCGCAGTGGGAGGAGGGCGAACGGCGGAGGAGGAAGGACGAACGGCGGCGGCGATGGCGCGGGTCGGTGGGGCGCGGTGGGGAGGAGATGGGGAACAACCGGGATTAGGGTTTGGGGGGGATATATATGTGGTCGTTTTGCGAAAAAAACCCCATGTTTTTAATGTTTAAGAGCTATTTTCGCTTCTTCGTACGATTTTAGCTCACCGCGCAAATAATCTGCATCGAGGGCAACATGATGCGAGAGAATACTTACGATGCAGAATACATGGAGTGGTTAAATATAAGCTAATATACTGGCAAAGACAAATTACATCCTATTATTAAGCCAAAGCACAAGAAAATAGAGGCAGCTAATAAGCACGAAAAAATGAAGTACTGCAGGTTTGCGTCCATGCCCCAACGGCAGGTGATGCAGTGGAACGCGGACATACAAAGCGACAACACATCGATCAGCAGTCAGCCAGACATGCATGTATCGGAACACGTACATACACTGACAGACTACAATTGTGAAGTCCTGTGGCCAGAATGGAGACTGTACGTTTGCTTATGGCAATGGCTGCACAAGCAGGATGGGAGGTTCACCACATGGATGTGAAATCTGCTTTCTTGAATGGAGAGTTAGAAGAAGAAGTTTATGTGGTGCAGCCACCAGGTATTATTGACGAAGGCAATCAAGACAAGGTGTTGAAACTGAAGAAGGCATTGTATGGCCTTCGACAAGCTCCTAGAGCCTGGAACTCAAAGTTGGATGCTAGTTTGCATAGTCTGAATTGTCAGAACTACAACAGAAAGTGTAGTCTATGTTCGTGGAACTGGACAAACAAGGTTGGTGGTTGGAGTGTATGTTGATGATCTCATAATTACTGGAGCTGAGAAAAGTGAAGTCACAAAATTTAAGAATCAGATGAAGGATATGTTCAGCATGAGTGATTTGGGTTTGCTGAGTTATTATCTGGGAATGGAGGTCTCTCAGACTGAAGATGGTGTCATGTTATCTTGGTCAGCATATGCAAGAAAGATCCTTGAAAAGGCTGGGATGGATAATTGCAACCCCGCTGTAGTTCCCATGGAGCCTAGACTGAAATAAAGCAAGGATGGTTCAGGGGAAGTAATGGACTCCACACAGTACATTAGTATTGTTGGAAGCTTAAGGTATTTGGTGAATACTAGGCCTGATCTTGCCTTTTCAGTTGGCTATGTAAGCACGTTTATGGAGAGGCCAACTTCTGAGCACTAGGTAGCAGTAAAGCACATTTTGAGGTATGTTGCCAGAACTATGAATCTTGATTGAAATTATGTGAGAAATCAAAATTCAGATCCTCAGCTAATGCGCTATAGTGAAAGTGGTATGTCTGAGGATATTGATGATAGAAATAGTACAACAGGGGTCTTATTCAAGCTTGGCAATGATCTGATAAGCTGGCAATCACAAAAACAAAAAAAGTAGTGGCACTATCCTCCTGTGAGTCTGAATATATAGCTGCCACAACACCTGCTTGTCAAGGCATATGGCTTGGAAGGCTAACTGGTGAATTACAGGAGAAGGATCCCTGTTGTGCAGTGTTACTGGTTGACAATAAGTTAGCCATCAATCTTTGCAAAAATCCTGTGCTCCATGATAGAAGTAAACACATTGACACCCGTTTTCATTTTATTCGTGAGTGTGTTGAGACTAATAAGATCAAAGTGGAGCACGTGAGAACTGAAGAGCAATGTGCAGATATCGTAACCAAGCCCCTTGGCCGAGTTCGATTTCTTGAGCTGAGGATAATGCTAGGCTTGGTGGAGATGAAGTGACTCAAGATTAGGGGGTGAATTGACAGACTACAACTATAATCTTGAGTGCAAGTTAGTTTGCTTTTTCTTTAGTTTCCCTGAATAATTTAGTTCAGTTTAGATGCACTAGCTGTTTGTCATTCTTTTGTGAATGTTCAAGGCCTGCTGGAAATAGTCCGATGTATCAAAATTCAGTTGAGCCTGGGATTCCGTTTTTCAGTTAGTGGCCGACCTGGTATTAAGGATCATGGGATGGCATGGTCAAAACTGAGACCGGTGATTTCGTTTTGGCCATCGTTATGCATGTAAGTGACTCCAATTAGTGGGTAAAATAAAAGGAGAAAAACGAAAATGCTGCAATAGAAGTACGCAGCACCAAAAACTCTATTTCCTCTGTTCTCTGAACTTTTCTCTAGAGTGAGAGCCGAGGGAATTCCTAACAATTGGTATCAGAATTATCGATCCGGCGACGATGTCCGACGACGCTACACTCCGCTTGGTAGCCGCGACAGTGGCGGCAGCAGCGGCGGGAGCAACAGCGGCCGCACGAGCAGCAGTGGCAATGCACAAGCAGGGGTTGGTGTAGATGGCTTTGGCCTCCCGCTTGTGTCGCAGGGAAGAGACGTTGGGCACACGGCCCATCTCCCGATGCTAACAAGGACAAACTATCCGGATTGGACGTTGCTCATGCGCGTCAATCTTCAGGCGCAAGAACTTTGGGCCGCGGTTGATCCCGGCTATGCGGAGTATCGTGAGGATCGCGCGGCGATTTCGGCCATCGTCCAGGCCATGCCACGCGAGATGCTACGGTAGCTAGCAAGGCACAACACTGCGAAGGCTGCGTGGGATGCCATCAAGACCATGCGGGTCGGCATCGATCGCGTGCGGGAGGCGAAGGAGCAAGCATTCCGACAACAATTTGAATCCATGTGGTTCAAGAACGGTGAGACACCGAAAGACTTCAGCATGCGCCTCACCACCGTCGTCTCAGATATCCGGGACATGGGTGGCATCATTGACAACCACTACGGCATGAAAAAAATTCTGCTTGTTGCTCCCAAATGCTACAAGCCAGGTGGCTATCTCCATTGAGCTGCTCATCGACATCCGCAACATGTCGATGGAGGAGCTTGTCGGCCGCCTGTCCACGGTGGATGAGTGGAGCGACGACGAGGAGGAAGATGGGGGTGGCAAACTGTTCCTCACTGAGGAGCAGTGGCTAGCCCGTATGAGGTTGAACGAGCAAGATGGCTCTAGGAGTAACAACAAGGGTGCCAGTGGCTCTGGTGGACAGAACCATCGGGACAAAAGCAGTGGGTCACCAAAGGGAAAGGATGCCGTCTCTGGCGGCAGCGGCGGCGGCCGTGACATCTCAAAGGTAAAGTGCTTCAATTGCAATGATTATGGGCACTATTCGAAGCAATGCCGCAAGCCACGGCAGCAGCGCAAGGCGGAAGTAAACATGACGCAGGGGGACGAGGAGCCTACCCTGCTCATGGCTCACGTGACCGGGTTGTCGCTGGCCAGCGAAGCAACACTCAATCCAGCACCTTGTGTGCAGGAGGTGCACCTTGTTGAGAAAAAAGCAAAAGCTATGGAGCTAGGTGATGGGGGTGATGAGGTCGCCACTGACGTGTGGTTCTTGGACACAGGTGCCACAAACCAAATGACCGGCAAACAGTCTGCCTTCGCCGACCTTGACATTGGCGTTGCGGGCATGATGAAGTTCGGCGATGGCTCTGTGGTCGACATTCACGGCCGTGGCATGGTGGTGTTTCAATGCAAGAATGGTGAACACCGCTCGTTGGAGGCGGTCTACTACATACCCAAGCTTCGCAACAACATCATCAGTGTTGGCCATCTTGATGAGCACGACTACGACATACACATACGGCGTGGCGTGCTTACGTTGCGTGATCCGGAGGATATTCTGTTAGCAAAGGTACGATGATCCCCAAACCGCCTATACATCTTGAATTTGAAAATAGCGGTGCCCATTTGCTTGGCAACAAGCGGTACCGAGGCGGCATGACGATGGCATGCCCGCTTCGGCCACCTAAACTTTTAGGCACTCCGGAAGCTGGTGCAAGGTGACATGGTCCGTGGGCTCCCACCACTTGATCATGTTGATCAACTGTGCGATGGGTGCCTCGCGGACAAGCAGTGGCGAGCGCCGTTCCAAGAGGAAGCCAAGTTCAGAGCGCAGAAGACACTCGAGCTGGTGCATGGTGATCTTTGCGGCCCAATTGCACTAGCGACACCAGGCAGCATGAAATATTTTCTGCTGCTCGTGGATGATATGAGCCGCCACATGTGGATACGGCTTCTGTCCAGCAAGCATGAAACGGCGGCTGCAATAAAGCAATTTAAAGCCGGTGTCGAGGTGGAAACAGGGAGGTAATTGAAAGCTCTTCGTACCGATCGGGGGGGTGGGATGAATTCACTTCGGTGGAGTTCACTCAATATTGCGTTGATCATGGTGTGAAGCGACAGCTGACAGCTCCCTACTCGTTGCAACAGAATGGGGTTGTCGAACGCCGCAATCAAAGCATGGTTGCCGCAGCACGATCCATGTTGAAGGCAGCTGGGATGCTGACGCGTTTTGGGGTAGAAGCTGTGGTGGCGGCGGTGTATTTGCTAAACCGCTCGTCGACGAAAGCCTTGGACGATGTGACACCGTATTAGGCGTGGCATGGTCGTCGACCCTCTGTTGTGCACCTACACACTTTTGGGTGCATCGGTCACGTGAAGACGGTGAGGCCCAACCTTAAGAAACTTGATGATCGAAGTACCAAGGTGGTGTTCTTGGGAAACGAAGCTGGATCGAAGTCATACCGGTTGTATGATCCAGTGTTGTAGCGCGTGTGTGTCGCGCGACGTCATTTTTGACGACGCGGCATTCTGGAACCGAGATGGTTCCGGGAACGGTGGTGAATAGGGTGCCCCTGAAATGGAGTTCACGGTGGACTACTTTGTGGCGCCGATGCATGGTGAAGATGTTCCTGGAGTGGAAGCAGTAGGAACGGGCAACGCCTGTGAGGTCTCTGCGTCAAGCACCTCGTGGACGTCTCCAGTGGCAATGCCAGTGAGCACGTCAATGTCAAGCGCCCCTAAGGGGGTAGTGTTCTGCTCGCCGCCAACCTCTATCTTGTCCTGCACTGATGATGGACCAAGGAGGTATCGTCAGGTTGAAAACATTCTCGCCACCACCAACCCCATGCTTGATTTTGATTATAGTGATCAATGTATGCTCCCAACCGAAGAGCCTGTCAGTTTTATTGAGGCAGATAGGCATGCCTGCTGGAGGAAGGCAATGGAGGAGGAATTGAGATCAAGTCAGGAAAACCAAACGTGGTCTCTTGCCAACCTGCTAGAAGGACACAAAGCTATCGGCTTGAAATGGGTGTATAAGGTAAAGAAGGATCCTGCAGGTTGTCAAGTACAAGGCTAGACTAGTGGCAAAAGGCTATGTACAGCAATGGTGTTGATTTCGATGAAGTATTTGCACCTGTGGCTAGAATGGAGACTGTACGTTTGCTAATGGCAATGGCTGCACAAGCAGGATGGGAGGTTCACCACATGATGTGAAATCTGCTTTCTTGAATGAAGAGTTAGAGGAAGAAGTTTATGTGGTGCAGCCACCAGGTTTTATTGACGAAGGCCATCAAGACAAGGTGTTGAAACTGAAGAAGGCATTGTATGGCCTTCGACAAGCTCCTAGAGCCTGGAACTCAAAGTTGGATGCAAGTTTGCATAGTCTGAAGTTTGTCAAAACTACAACAGAAAGTGCAGTCTATGTTCGTGGAACTGGACTGACAAGGTTGGTGGTTGGAGTGTATGTTGATGATCACATAATTACTGGAGCTCAGAAAAGTGAAGTCACAAAATTTAAGAATCAGATGAAGGATATGTTCAGGATGAGTGATTTGGGTTTGCTGAGTTATTATCTAGGAATGGAGGTCTCTCAGACTGAAGATGGTTTCATGTTATCTCAATCAGCATATGCAAGAAAAATCCTTGAAAAGGCTGGAATGGATAATTGCAACCCCACTGTAGTTCCCATGGAGCCTAGACTGAAATAAAGCAAGGATGGTTCAGGGGAAGTAATGGACTCCACACAACACAGGAGTATTGTTGGAAGCTTAAGGCATTTGGTGAATACTAGGCCTAATCTTGCCCTTTCAGTTGGCTATGTAAGCAGGTTAATAGATATGCCAACTTATGAGCACTGGGTAGCAGTAAAGCACATTTTCAGGTATGTTGCTTGAACTGTGAATCTTGGTTGCAATTATGTGAGAAATCAAAATTTAGATCCTCAGCTAATGCGCTATAGTGATAGTGATATGGCTGGGGATATTGATGATAGAAAGAGTACAATTGGGGTCTTATTCAAGCTTCGCAATGATCTTATAAGCTGGCAATCACAAAAACAAAAAGTAGTGTCTTCTCTTGTGAGGCTGAATATATAGCTGCCACAACAGCTGCTTGTCAAGGCATATGGCATGGAAGGCTAATTGGTGAACTACAGGAGAAGGATCCCTGTTGTTGTGCAATGTTACTGGTTGACAATAAGTCAACCATCAATCTTTGTAAAAATCCTGGGCTCCATGATAGAACTAAATACATTGACACCCGGTTTTATTTTGTTCATAAGTGTGCTGAGACGAGGAGGATCAGAGTGGAGCATGTGAGAACTGAAGAGCAATGTAGATATCCTAACCAAGCCCCTTGGCCGAGTTCGATTTCTTGAGCTGAGGAGAATGCTAGGCTTGGTGGAGATAAAGTGACTCAAGATTAGGGGGTGAATTGACAGACTACAGTTGTAATCTTGAGTGCAAGTTAGTTTGCTTTTTCTTTAGTATCCCTGAATAATTTAGTTCAGTTTAGATGCACTAGTTGTTTGTCATTCTTTTGTGAATGTTCAGAACCTGCTGGAAATAGTCCGATGTATCGGAATTCATTTGAGCCTGGGATTCTGTTTTTCAATTAGTGGCCGACCTGGTATTTAGGATCATGGGATGACATGGTCAAAACTGAGACTGGTGATTTCGTTTTGGCCATCGTTATGCATGTAAGAGACTCCAGTTAGTGGGGTAAAATAAAAGGAGAAAAATTAAAATGCAGCAATAGAAGTAGACAGCACCAAAAACTCTGTTTCCTCTGTTCTGTGAACTTTTCTCTAGAGCGAGAACTGAGGGAATTCCTGACATACACATGTAGACAAACACCAGGCATACATGCAACCAAGCTCATCCTCAGGAGTAAAGAAGGCATCCAATAGATAGCAAACCCATCAAAATGCTTGGTACCTATAAAATCACATATAGTTTACATACAAATTATAATTTATTAACATAGATTATTCTCAACGGTTCAACTCATTACCTTTTTGAATAACATCAAGAGCTTCCTGTAGAACTACACAACAAAGACATTACATAAAATGATCTGAAGTAGTAGGGTTAACCTTTTATAAAAATGATTCTATATATTAAATATTAATGGCAGACCCTATTGATTATTTCTGTTGTAGTGTTTCACTAAATTTTCACTACTACATAAATGGTTTTTTCAGACGGGCGGAATCGATCTTCGCATGCGGTTGGCCGGCCCGCATGCACGAAATTGTCTGCGAAGATCACCATTTGCCCTTGCGGCCGGCCCAGCCGCATACGAAGATCGATCTTCGCATGCGGTCACTTAAGACGACCGCATGTGAAGATCGATCTTCGCATGCAGCTGCTTAAATCTTCGCATGCGACCGATTTAAGCATGCTGTGGTCCACTTAACAAGACTGCATGCGAAGATCTATTTTCGCATGTGGCTTGTTAAGTGGACCGCATAGGAAAATCAATTTTCCAACAGCAAAATTAATATTCTAGCTGTTTGGAAAGATGTGTGTCGTATTTAATATTATATTTTGTATGATTTATTATCGTATTTTGGAATAGTAAGCATATGAGATAGTCGGATTGTTGTTATTACTGTAACAAACATCAAATACACAACCAGAAATTCAAACGTTATTTACATACGAAGCATATATTACAAATGCCACAATTGTTTCATCACATATATAAGTGGTGTAGATGTCATTGCATATGTTCTTTCTCCCATTCTCTGAGAGGATGAAATTTGTCTTCCAATGTGAGTTCACTCTGGTTGTCGTAGAAGAGACCTCTTGCGTTGCAGACATTACAACGGATGAATCAGCAGAGGTTAGCGCACACGTTCTAGATAGCCCTGTCGTCGAATCGTTGTGCAATATAAGGGATTTCCGGGATCTATGCACAGAAAAGACAATAAAAGGTTACTCGGTCACTGGTTGGGTTTCTTTGTAAAGAAGAATATGCTGACTTACTCAGTCACCAGTTGTTTGGTACCTCCCGTTGACTCTGAGCATCTCTCACAAGTAATATTCGCACAAGTTGGTTCCTGCTAGTTGTTTGTAACACTGCGATATAATTACAAGAGACCGATCATTAGACATAATTCAAGAACTAATGTACGATAGTTTGTTGTATTGGCATATATATGTTCGTAACGGCCAGCCAGTCTTGACGGATAACTGCTTCTTGGCCGGATGATGTACTGGTCCACCTCTTTTGCGGTAGTACTTGTGTGCTCTGTTTGAAGAAAACAATTGTTTCTTCAGTAGTTAGAACACTGGAAGTCGCAAAAAATGTCTATTGAAATGTTTGTCACTTACAAATTCAAAATAGTAAGGAATTCCATAAACGTCTCCTTGTCATAGTGTGCGGGGTCCAACGATACAATCAATTGGTCTTTTGGATATACGAGGAATACTATGTAGTGGTCGTTGCAATTAAGAAAGACTAATTAGAGACAGAAAATTCCAAAAATGATAAATTAATTTAACAAATAGAAGAGAAAACTTACGTCAATGCGTAGGGGACCATTAAGACATTTTTGTCAGCGTGCGCCAACATTGCTATTGCCAAGTATGTTGCTACCTCTAGCTTCTTAGTCTTGTGCAATTTCTTGATATATTCTTCCTTTTCTTCAGGGGTCTTGTCAACCAATTTCGCGCAGTCGGCTCTCATCTCTACGGTGTGTTGCGTTTTGCATATCCTTGTTGGATCGACGTATCCAACCGGTGATCTAGTTCTATCAGCTTCGTGGAATTGCATCTTGTACAATGAAAATTGAAGTAATGAGATTTGGTTTTTTTTGTTTGGAATGATACGTGTAACATATAAGAGTTCAGACTTACAGGCAGAACGCGGCAATGAGATTCACATCCATTTTATCTAGCTTGTAGATGGCGTACAGGTCCCGGAAAGAGATAAAGAATATCTCATTAGGACCACTCATGAAAGCGCCTTCCGGGACAGCGACGCTTATGAAACCGAGACCCTTCCTAGCTGCCTTAATGTACCATTCATGCATTACCCTCATTTCCCAGGGTAGGTTGTTCAGAAGATAAGTTGGTAAGAATGGCTTGCCATATTCGTATTTTTCAGGCACATCTGCAGATATCCAAGATTGCACTTCATCTTGGGCACTTACTACTAACTTCTGGCAGTCTGACATGCCGAGAGCAAGTTCTTTTCTCTTATCAGAATTCCTGAAAGCTGAAAACATGAACTTCTCCTTATCCTTGTCAATCTCCTTTGGGTCGTACGTTGATATCAACTTTGGAATTAGACGATGAGGTTCCAATGGATTAGACTTTGGTCCGGATTTAGTTCCTTCAGGTATGGGCACTTGTTCCACCAAAGCAGATTGGGGTGTGGGTGGAGAGAGTTGAACTGTTCGCGGAGAGGGTGGAACTAGAGGAGCTGGCTCTTGAGCTGGGGAGGGTGGTGGAGTAGGTAGGTGAAGCGGGGACCTAATCGGTGGTGGTGACACTGGATCTGGAGGGGAAGGTGGTGCAGGAGGCGACGGTGGTGCTGGAGCGGCAGCTGCCTTTGCTTGCGATGAGGATGGAGTTGAAGATGGTGCTGGAGCAGCAGTTGTCAGGATTATGTCTCAACGATGCCACAAGATAAACTGATTTACTGCATCACCGAGAAGTTCAATCCCCTCTGGTGCAGGGATGTCTAGTTTCATAGAAGTGTGCTTACTGTGTACCTTAGCGACTTGTACCCTTGCATAATCCTCAGGTATTGCCATGTTGTGGAATTGACGACCAGGTATTGCTAAAACCGTTGCAACCTCTTTAGTCTTTTCAGCGCGGCCGATAGGTACTACGAGTGAGCACGGAGTTGGTCCAGTTATACCATCCACAGTGCAGGGAGTGGTGTCCACTGAGCTTGCATTGCTAGGTACTTGAGTTGTTTGCTGTGGAGATTGGGTGGTTTGCTGGCTGTCAGGGAATAGCCTTGGAAAGGCTATGGGGTTTTCAGTTGCCAACGAGTAGGAGTGTTCCTTCACTTGCGCATAGATTTTGTTTGATAGTTGTTCTTTGTATTTGTCTCTCTTCTTATAACTTGATGCGTCCTGTGGGAACCTTATCCTCCAACTCGTCTTTGAGGACAAACCCCTTACACGTCCAAAGTGTTCAGCGGTCCCCAACGCTACAATAAGTTGGTCATTCTCCGTTCATGGGACAAACTGCCCTGCTCTTTCTTTCTCCGTGATCTGCTGCAAATTAGTTGTCACCTATTCTATGTCTGGAGTCTCAAATAGTATATCTCCCTCCTCTGAGACTTGACCTGTGCTGCGCGCTCAAACCTAGTTCTTGCTACGTTCCACTATGGGGTCTACCAGCAAAGGTTTGCCAGCCGCTGCAAACTTTTATTTCTCATAAAAATGAGTACATAAGCCCGAATATTATTTCTTATATCTCATCTAGTCTATATTTCTCATATTATTTACAGAATACTTTTTTCTCTTCAAGTGTCAATGAGTAACAAGCAGGAGGAATCTTAGTCTTTCCACTTGCCAGCTCTACTGGGTGAAAGTCATGTCTTATGTCCAAATTTACAAGATCGTTATGTGACTTTAGTCCATCCTTCGTCTTACTCGGGATGCCCAGCAAGGTGCCGATGATGCTATCAAACTTGTTCTTCTCGAGGTGCATAACATCAATTGCATGACGAATCTCTAGGTCCTTTCAGTAATCTAAGTATCTAAAGAAAATTAAGTGCTTCTTGAATGGCAATGTAGTATCTTCGTCATCATCAACTTTCTTCCTCTTTGCTGTCTTCTTCTTTCCCTTGCCAAATACAACCTTAATCTTCTTTGTTATCTCATACACGTAAGTACCACTTCGTGTTTCAGGGGCAGTCTCGTTCTCCACTGTCTTTGTCGAACAATCTGGCCATCTTACGATACTTGCGTTTTTGTGGTAGGAACCGTCGATGTCACATGTACACTATCTTCTTAGACGACGTCAGGTATTTGTACGAAGTTTTATCCAAACATATCAGACATCTAGTCTTCCCTTTAATCTGCCCGAATAATGAAAAGTTTGTAGGTAGATCATTGATGGTAATGAATATGATCGCACGTAGATTGAAGTGCTCCCGCTTAAACTCATCCCACAGTCGTAACCCCTCTTTGCATAGCTCCTCCATGTCCTCCATCAAAGGCTCAAGAAAAACATCTATATCGATTCCAGGTTGCTTCGGACCTTGTATGAGGATAGTGAGAAGAATATACTTTCGTTTCTGACATATCCATGTTGGAAGATTATACATTGTGAGAAGAACTGGCCATTTGTTGTGTGAGCTGCTTAAATCACCAAACGGGTTCATTCCATCAATGCTCAACGCGAACCTTACATTCCTTGGATCCTTAGCAAATTCTGGGTGTTTTGCATCAAATGTCTTTCACTGGCGAGCATCGGCAGGATGTCAAATCATACCATCTGTCTTCCGGCTCTCTTGATGCCATCTCATCAACTCAGCATCAGTCGGGTTTGAGTACAGATGCTTCATGCGGTCCTTAATTGGTAGGTACCACATCACTATTGACAGAATCTTTCTTTGGTTACGCTCCGATGAATCTGGGTCGGTAGACTCTGTATCAATGAGCCCATTTCCCTTTTTTACAGACTTGTGCCACACATTGGGCAACTTTCCAAGTCTGCATATTCTTTACGGTATAATATACAATGATTCTCACAAGCATGAATCTTTTCAACACTAAGAGATAAAGGACATATGAGTTTCTTCACTTGATACATGTTTGATGGTATAAAGTTAGGCTTAGGAAGCAACACACTCAACAAACTCATCAGATCATTAAAACTTGTATCCGACCTCAATCTCAGAAGTTCAAGCACTGAACGCAATACTGTGAAATCCTTATCACATCCCTTCATTTCATCGTAAAGAAGATCCTTCAATGCCTTCTCCAATGCCTTCATTTCATCGTAAAGAAGATCCTTCAATGCCTTCTCCAATGCCTGTCAATTCTCTAACCCTCGTGATCTACCCGCTAGAACCTCTGGTTCAACATGGCATAGCATATCCTCTAGATCAAAACCACCCTCAAAATCATCACTAACTGTGGAAACATCTACATTCATCCTTTTACGGGACATGTCTTCGATTACAAAATTCTCTGCCAGACTTAACTCTTCATCGTCATCTTGGGGATCGGCGATTTCCCCTTGATAGGTCCAAACCTTGTAATTGGCGGTGAATCCATGCTGCATTATGTGTCCCAATATTTCACCAGGATCTACCACCAATTTCTGATTCTTGCAATGATGACACGGACAAAATTTTTTTGTCATATTCTCCCTCAAAGCATGCACCTTAGCCTGATCAATAAATTTAGATGCTTCCTTCATAAATATTGGCTGAGTTCTCCGCATCTCATACATCCATGACGACCGATCCATTTATATATAAAGAAAAAAATTACATATACAAATAATAGACCGTAGGTATTTTATAAAAATGTGTAAATACATTTATCCCTCAAAAAAAAACAATATAAGTAACTAGTATGTACAAGTGTTTACATCAAAAATTTACCCATCAAAACATATATTTTGAAGCTAGATTTTGCAAAAACTAGCTAAAACAAACCTTGTCAAAATTTAAGAAAAACTCCAATTTCCACCAACATAATTTAATAAAAATGGAGCCAAATGAAGGAGGAGAGAGAGTTCTTCACCTTTCATATAAACATCAAGCAAAGATTTCAAGTTGAAAACCTTCCCTCCTATTTGTTGCTTGTAATAGGAGAGAGAAAACTTTGGATTCAAATGGTTAAGGTCGGGCCTGGTGTAGGATATATGGGCCCATCATCGCATGCGGTCCCTTAAGACAGCCGCATGCGAAGATGCATTATCGCATGCGGCTGCTCAAGACAGCCGCATGCGATAATAGGCCTATTTTCACTTGCGGCCGTCTTCAGCAGCCGCATGCAATAATGCATGCAGCCCATTAAGACGGCCGCATACGAAAATAGGCCTATTATCGCATGCGGCTGTCCTAAGCAGCCGCATGCAATAATGCATCTTCACATGCGGCCGTTTGACCCGCCCCCGGGGGGGTGATTTTTGCAGGCGCGGCCACAGGTCGCCCGCATGCAACCTATAGCCTCCTCGTACAGAAAAACACTTTCTGTAGTAGTGTTTTTTAGTTAGGATGGTACCCTTTATTTTGTAGGATTTGTAGGCTGTGTATCAGCTTCTTGTCTTTATTTATGTGCATGGCTAACAGCCTTAGGTGGATAACTCAGTATAAAGGATTGCAACTCCAATACACATCACCACCAGAATAGCATAGTTGGGAAATACTCCAGTCACCAATCTAAAAATGCAATGATTGGGTGGGATCCAGGGCCAGCCCTGTTGGTGGGCTGGGTGTGCGGCCAACCCAGGCCTCAAATTTTGATGGGCCTCACCCCAAGTAGGTACTAGTATATACTATTGCTTCTGTCCGCGTATGATCCTTTTCAAAAGCCCAATAGTCTGCATGTCCACGGAGTGTATATACATGGGCTTTTGATTGTTGCGTGTTGCCTGTTGGCTAAATATAGAAGCCAGCGCAGGTCAAGGAAGAGGCCTTCCAACGCTTTAGTTTCCATTCGACACGACTCGTCACTTGCGGCGCGAACGGCGAACCGTGCAGCCGTCGGACACTCGCAGGTAATCGTCTAATTGAGCAGATGCAGATCAATAATTTTTAGGGCTGATTCCCTCGATCGATTTCAATCTCAATTCCCATCTAATTGTGTATCGTTTATTTAAATTTTAGGACTTGGGATATAATGTCATCTAGAAAGTTTGAATCTGGTGCTTCCAAAAGGAAACGAAAAAGAAATGCGGATGCATTGACAGAATCCCTGAGAGGATCTCTTGATAAATTTTTCAAGACTAGTACGGTTGCTTCGACGAATCCTGATGAGTTGGAAATAGTTGCTGTGGATGAAGTAGCTAATGAGAATGAGGAAGAAAATGTCGACATCGGCGTTGATGATAACAATGTAAGTGACCCTGAGAACACTGTTCATGCATCGGGGGCGCAAGAACAATCTACTAGTATTGATGAGTAGCCAGTTTACACTTCGGATATCTATGATCCAAGCAATTGGGATAAACTTGATAATAAGGCATGAGACATATTAGTCAAGAAGGGGCCTATAAGAGAAGAGAACATTGAATTCCCTCATGATGCTGAGTGAAGACATTTTTCAAATGGCTATTATTTTAGAAAACTAAGCAATGGAGAGTCACATGATAGAAAATGGTTAGTTTATTCAAAGAATGTTGACAAAGCATTTTGTTTCTGCTGTAAGATCTTCAAGTCTAGCAGTACGAGTGGCTTAGCAAATGATGGCTACAGTAATTGGAGGCATATTAGTCAGAAGCTTAGAGACCATGAAAATAGTCCTGAGCATATTAGGAATATGAACAGTTGGAATGAAATGAGAGCTAGACTGCGGAAAAAGGAAACAATTGACAAAGAATTGCAGCATCAAATCACAAAGGAGAAAGAACGTTTGAGGCAAGTTTTATTAAGGATAGTTGCAATTGTGAAATTTCTTGGCAAACGCAGCTTGGCTTTTAGAGAAAGCAATGAGCAACTTTACAATCCAAGTAATGGCAATTTCTTAGCTGCTACCGAGATGATAGCAGAATTTGACTTTGTAATGCAAGATCACCTCAGACGTATTCAGAACAAAGAAATTCATTATCATTATCTTTAGTCATAAAATTCAGAATGAGTTGATTTCTCTCTTGGCTGTTGATATCACAAGTTCTATCATAAAGGTTGTTAAAGAGGCCAAGTATTTTTCCATTATTCTTGATTGCAACTCCGATGTGAGTCATCATGAACAAATGACTTTGTTAGTTCGATGTGTGAATATGTCTGATGCCCAAATAAAAATTGAGGAATATTTTTTGGGGTTCTTGAAGGTGGATGATACATCTGGTTTGGGGCTTTTTAATGTAATGGTTGATGCTATTAACTCCTTCAGCCTTAATATTGATGATATAAGGGGTCAAGGCTATGACAATGGTTCAAACATGAAAGAAAAACACCAAGGAGTACAGAAAAGGTTAACTGATATCAATCCAAGAGTATTGTATATGCCATGTGCTTGTCATAGTCTCAATCTTACTCTATCTGATATGGCAACAAAAACATGTGGTAAAGCTGATTCATTTTTTGGCATTGTTCAACGCATATATGTGCTTTTTGCTAGTTTTACAAAAAGGTGGAATGTTTTGCTGAAACATGTTCCTAGTTTAACTGTGAAATCATTGTCAATACTCGTTGGGAGAGTCGAATCAAAAGTGTTCCAGCAATAAGATATCAAGCTAAAGAGTTAAGAGCAGCTTTATCTGAGTTACGTCATGATCCTGAGACTGATGCTAAAGATAAAAGTGATGCAAAAAATTTATTTGAAGCCATTGGAAAATTTGAGTTTATACTTGGTATGGTTATCTGGAATGATATTTTATTTGCCGTGAATAAAGTGAGCGAGAAGTTGCAGTCATCAGACATGTGCATTGACTCTACATTGCAGCAAATACAAGATATGATGCAATACTTTGAGACATACATAAATGAAGGGTTTTCTTCTAGTCTGATTATCGCCAAAGACATTGCTTCTGACATGGGTGCAAAGGCATCATTTCCAGTAAAACGTTGTGGTACGAGGAAGAAACAATTTGATGAAAGTGATTGCCAAGAACAAGTTCTAGAAGCTGAGAAGGCTTTTGAAGTCGAATATTTTAATGCTGTGGTTGATATGGCAAGATCTTCTTTAAGTCATAGATTTGATAAACTCATGGAGTTTAAAGATATATTTGGTTTCTTAATGAGCTCGACCACTCTAAAGTCATTAGATGATATTCAACTTGAAGAGTGCTGCATTAAATTTGCCAACAAATTTTCGGTTGATGGATCATCTGATGTTGAGGTACATGATCTTATTTCTGAATTGAAGATTTTGAAATTCACATTGCCAGAAGGTACATTGTCTGTTATGGAGATTTTCAAGCATGTCAGAGAGTTGGATTGTTATCCAAATATTTCTATTGCTTATCGGATCTTATTTACCGTTCCTGTGACTATCGCATCAGCTGAAAGAAGTTTTTCAAAGTTAAAATTATTGAAGAACTATTTGAGGTCAACAATGTCTCAAGAAAGGCTAAATGGCTTGGCGACTTTATGCATCGAGAAGAAGTTGTTGGATGAGATCGATATCAATAGTATAATCAATGATTTTGCATCTCGAAATGTTAGAAGAAATTGCTTAAGATAGTGTCAAGTGCCACTAAGTAATTTATTATTACATATGTCTATTTTATGAACATTGAGATATTCTATATAAGTTTTTTTGTAGTACATCGAACATTATCGAAATTGATGTATATTTGTGAGACTATATATATCTATAGAAAAATATATATAAATACTTTTTGAAAGTGGACTATGGGCCTCTATATTAGTTCTCGACCATGGCCTACAAAAACTCAGGACCGGCGCTGGTGGGATCAAATCAAATGCGTCTATAGGGTTAAATTCAGCCTAACTCAAGTAAATATGCACCTTGGTATTGCTTAAAAACCAATAAGTATGTGCCCAATACTAAACGGTCAGCCTAACCAAAGTAGACCATTACGAACAGAAATAATTCAAAAAATCACTAATGGAAAATGGACGATTCAATCAAACCAACTCACCTTATATGAGTTGAATTTTGCATGCCATTGTTGCTATCAGACTCTGCTGATGCATAGTATCTTGATGTTACTCATCATCACTAACACAATCTCAAAATGTCCATCAATTAAACCAGGCTGAGGATTGAAGCAAGGAGAGACGGTGGCCGCGGGCGTCGAGAGGGAGGGAGTGTGCAGCGTGGCAGACGAAGGCATTGTGACGCTGCGCTGCCAGCTAGCCGAGGGCCCAGCGTGCAGCATCTTCTCAACCACGGCAAGGCCACCCTCTCCGCCCCAAATGCCCAAGCATGCGTTGCCACCATCCGACCAACACTCCCGCCGGCTCAAGAGGACGAGGCACGCATGCTCTTTCAGAACGAATATCCGCCATGACGTTTCCTTCTTCCTCCGGCCAGGTAGAACCACTAGTACAGAAATACCTATTAGTGTCGGTTCGAAACGGCTAATAGGTGTCGGTTTCGGGCCCGACACCTATTGGTCGGCACCAATAACCAAAGACATTGGTGCCGGTTCTTCAACCGGCACCTATGTATCTTGAAAGGTGCCGGTTCCTATTAACAACCGGCACCTATATGTCCTTATAGGTGCCGGTTGTTAATAGGAACCGGCACCTATAAGCCTACCAGAGCGTCTTAGATGTCCAATATAGGTGTCGGTTCCTGTAAAGAACCGGCACCTATAGTTTTGAGGCAAAAAAAAAATAATTTCTGTATGCAATTCGTCAGAATATATTTCCTGAAACTCAGATTCACAGATATTCACATATTCACATATTCACCACAAGTATTCACATATTCGCACATTTCACAGTATTTATGTCTCACATATAGTTGACAGGAATCAAATCAATTCATATATTCAGATAAATCAATTGCTAAAAAGTTAGTGTAGTATTCTCCAGCTTAAAACTCAATCATCAGTTCATATTACTACTATTCTATTCCTATTTCTGAAGTTCTATTCCTATTATATGCCACTCTGGAAAACAGTAGTAAAATGGTACATGATAAGCAATCAACAATAATTCTTTTATGGTTCATTCAGCATGTTTCCAGTCTTTATAAAGACAAGGTAGTACATGGATGCATAATTGTGATTTGACAATGCACACTCAATTTCTTTGGATTTTATTACGGAAAGTTCATTGATAGGAAAAGAATTTTCTAATGCATATGACTCATAGGTGAAAGAAACTCCTTTTGGTCCATAAATATAATTCTGAACTTAGCACGATATCAAAAAAACATTGTCAATTTTTTTATTAAACCATTATTTGTTGACAACAAAAATCTTATTAAAGGTTACAAAAAGTATGCACAGAGAGAATGTAAATAAATGAGGGATCTAGTTAATTTAATTTTGAACTTGTGGACTTCCAAGCATTTAAAAGTGTATGCCATATGTTCAGCTGTATTTAGTTATCTATTTTAGAAATATAGCAGACATCAAACAACTCATAATTGGAAAGAAAGATAAATACTACAGACTCATGATCAGTAGCAAGATCAATAGAGATAAACACCATCTTGCAGACACAGGTATATAATGAAAAACCAGTGCTATTCTCTGAAATTAATTACTCATTTCATAATTGACACATCAGAAAGATAGTATCAAAAGCTGCTCAATATTTCTCATCTACTAGCTCCTGAGGGGGAAAAATAGGTCCATCTATAAAATGCAAATTTATCCAATTTAATGCAGAGCTGTAGACACTCTGTTTCCTACCGATATTTCTTATAAACATTGTGTAACCATTAGATCCATGTACTACCTTGTCTTTATAAAGACTGGAAACATGCTGAATGAACCATAAAAGAATTATTGTTGATTGCTTATCATGTACCATTTTACTACTGTTTTCCAGAGTGGCATATAATTTTTCTAGACCTAGAGCTAGAATAGTATGTTGAGAAAATGAAAAATAGGAATAGAACTTCAGAAATAGGAATAGAATAGTAGTAATATGAACTGATGATTGAGTTTTAAGCTGAAGAATACTACACTAACTTTTTAGCAATTGATTTATCTGAATATATGAATTGATTTGATTCCTGTGAACTATATGTGAGACATAAATACTGTGAAATGTGCGAATATGTGAATACTTGTGGTGAATATGTGAATATGTGAATATCTGTGAATCTGAGTTTCAGGAAATATATTCTGACGAATTGCATACAGAAATTATTTTTTTTTTGCCTCAAGACTATAGGTGCCGGTTCTTTACAGGAACCGACACCTATATTGGACATCTAAGACGCTCTGGTAGACTTATAGGTGCCGGTTGCTATTAACAACCGGCACCTATAAGGACATATAGGTGCCGGTTGTTAATAGGAATCGACACCTTTCAAGACACATAGGTGTCGGTTGAAGAACCGGCACCAATGTCTTTGGTTATTGGTGCCGACCAATAGATGTCGGGTCCGAAACCGACACCTATTAGACATTTCGAACCGACACCAATAGGTATTTCTGTAGTAGTGTTTACATGGAGCTTATAAGGCCCAGGCGACGATGTGACTTACACGCCGAGCAACGTCCTGATGACCGAGTCTCACGCACATATATGCTCGCATGATCCATACATGCACAGCCACTAACTACTGCATGCCGTGCTCCACGATGCACATGAGACGCCCGCTATCCTCTGTGAATCGCTCCAACTAATCCATACAAAACACACACACTAACTAATTATGCACTAACAAATTAGCTAGTCTACCATGCAAACACATCTACACGTGAACATATCACGTTGCTGCCCATACACAACACATGCAAGGATATATCACGCCTACTAGTCAAGATTAATACTAACATCCCGCTCACCGGCGCCGGCGGTGATGATGAGCTGCAACACGCTGAGCTGCCCCATCTTGCCGCACCATCCCCAGTGATCTTGCGCGCTGGCTAGACAACCGATGGAGGCGACCTGACGACGGAACCGAATCCACAGCCTTTTGCATAGAGCTTCATGGCGAATCCAACCCCAACCTGGTCGGAGCCCGCGGTGCAGCAAGAAGCCGGTCCATGACGAGGCAACGGCCCTGAGCAGCGATGCCGTCTCTTGGAGGAAGGTGGCCACCAGCAGGACGCGGGTGATGACGACGTCGGATCGCTGGTGGCGGCCGGTGACGTTGCTGAGCTTGACGAGAACCAGCGAGACGGCAGTGAACACCGGCGACACGGCTCGGATGGCGTAGCCATGCCAGGTGTGGATGACGGCGGCCTTGGTGTAGAGGAAGTCGTACATGAGGGAGAGCTCCATCTCCATCACCCTGAACAGCTTCTTGTAGTTCTCTTCCTTGAAGAGGGTTTCCTTTGCTTGAACTGTAGCAGCGTCGTCGGTGTTCGACTTCGTCTCCACCGACGAGTCCACCATGGAGTTCTTGCAGATGGGGAACAGGGTGTGAGCCTTCATCACCAGGCCACTTTCGTCGTCGCCGGCAATAGAGAGCTTCGAGAGACGCCGGATAGTGCGGCTGCGGCGGCGCTGCAGCCGCCGCTCCCTCTCTACGGATCTCCGGAGGTTGTCCAGGTTGGCGCGGTGGAGAGCCAACATCCTCTCCGCGTACTTTGCCACGCCGACGAGGAGCATCAGCACGGACGCCGTGACCAAGACCCAGCTGCCATGGTTGGACTTGTAGACGATGTACACTGCTCCGGTGACCCGGAGGACGAGCTCGAGCTTGTAGCGCGCCGACAGCTGGTTGTCGGCGAGCTCGTAGGCGGAGATGCTGTCGGGCCCGCCGAGGTGGAGCAGGAAGAAGGGCTCCCAGAACGCGACGAGGCGGCGATTGCCGGCCGTGCGGCTGATGGAGAGGTGGCCAAGGGCGGTGGTGGCCACGTAGTCGGCGCTGACGTACAAGAACCAGATGACGACACGCTTCCTCCTCCAGTTGACAAATTAAGCGGCAGATATACAAGTAGTCTGCACTAATAGATCGTGATCGCATCCCGTCCCATATCAGAGAGCAGAAGAAAAAAAACAACCACATTCATTTCAAAATTTGTGTACCCTATAAATTACTTTTGTTTTTACGTATGACGCTTTCAAATTTTCGACATAACATTTTGACCATTTCTTTTTTAAAAGAATTAGGTAAGTAGAGTATCTTATTGTGATTTGTTTTATCACTAAAAATACTTTAAGCATTACTTATATTTTTTATATTTTTACTTAACTTTTAAATAAGACCAGGCATCCAACTAGATGTTTTCAAGAGTCAATTGCATCACATATTTAGAAACAGAAAGTACATATATAGTTTTTACACTATAAATTGCAATCTAAAACTAAAAACTTACATTGTAATTTTTTTAACACGGTACAGACGCAAACGCCCGCAACGGATGCACACTCATCTATATAAACGTACAACCTACCCTTATGAGTATCTTCGAAAATTGGGTCACCATATCTTCATATTGATAAAGTCACCACACACGTCTTGCTGTCGATGGGAACGTCATATATCACTGAAAAAATAAATAGCCATGAATGCAAGAAAGCACCTTTGACAAGTCTAGAGGGGTTATTTTGCTTCGCTAGCGGGTTAATTTGGTCTACTTTGTAATGTACAAGTTAGATTAGCAACACCGAGCGTCGGCATGGTGCGAGGCTCGATATTGTCTAGAAAGGTTACCTTGAGAAACAAATGGACATAGTCATCGTTCGGATAATGACAGTCCTGGACGTCCTTAATTTTTAATAGTCCATATTAGCTCGATGTTAGAGATCAGGATAGTAGTGTACTGATAGCGGGAAAACTACCCATGTGCCCGAAGTGGATAGTAATAGATTTATGGTTTAGAGCTCTAGTTTTGTTAGAACACCAGAGATTAACTCAAGATAATGACAGCTCTTGCCTTAATCTTTCGTCCATGCGGCCGATGTTTACAAATTGTGTTGCTAGATTGGCATAAATGTTTAGCTTGATATTAGAACCGTTTGATCCAGCTAGTTTCACATTTTTCATATATATATTTGACGTGATTATTTATCGGTGTAATAATAATCCTTCATCTTGTATCTTTTTATGTCGCATTTGGAATAGTCGGTATAGTATCTAGATAATTCATGATTTGATATACTCACCTCAACTGCTTTCTTGTTGTCCATACCCTATAATACTCCGAGATAAAATAATACAATGATAAATCTATGTGCTTGTGAAATATATTCATGGAAAGACATAAGAAATACCAACACCCGTTCAATGTATATATAGCATAGAATAATACGGTTATTGAAGAAAGTGTGTTAACAGTGGTATCCGGGAATAAACCCTTCATGTGCTGTATACCCATGTAGAAGTAGTGTAGTAGTGGGTGGTTTAGTAATTAGTACCACATTAGAAACTGTCATTGCAACGATGACACTCGGTAACCATTTTACATAATACGAGGATGGAAGTGCAAGTAGGATACGTATTACGTGGTTCCTCTCAATTTATAGAGCAGACTAATTCGATTATTTTAGTCATGGTAACCAGCTGTCTCTACTGTATTAGTCTGACTGTTAGATATAACCTTTTCAAACCATTAGATCTGTTGCAGTGATTTATCCTGAAGTTACATTTCATTTTACTTCATGCCAATTTCACTTCTACATTTTCAAATTTAACTGACTGAAAAATTAGAAAAAATCTATCTCTATAGACGTCCCATCATCCTGAATCATTTATATCATTCTATCGAACACAACCAAACACAATGACCATCCAAATCCACGAAAGTGACCGTGCATATCCACCTTTGTACGTATGCTCATGATTCAAATATAATTCATTCTTTGGTAGCTCTAGAGTAGCCGACAACAATTCGACCGGGCATGCATGTCCTTCCTGCATAGTACTCCCTCTGTGCTTAATTGAAGGACGTGTATTTGATTTTGACAATACCAAAGAGTAGATGACTCGGCGAAACCAGTCCAATTATACCCCTATTCAATCGACATGCATAGCTAATTAATCTGGCATTTACACACAAACGAAAAGGCCTAGGCATGCACATGCAAAAAATTGAACAGTCACCAGTGTGCATGCATATAGGGGGCATGCAATAACGAAAGAAGGTAACAAAATTTGATTAGGGACGGAGGGAGTACTACGTTGACACATACGCCTCCCATTTCTCGCATGAAATGGGAAGATGCTGGCTGTGGCGCTGTGTAGTCTGTACAAGTGATAACCCTGTCAAAACTCCATAGCCTCGTATATCCGGCGTCAACACACAGTATCTATATGCGTGCAGAGATACGAGATGGAGTGCTAGCTAGCTGTGTATATATCCGTGGTATGCTGCGTGCCAATTCCCGTTAATTTTCGTTGTGGATCGAGAACCATATGTATATCATCGTGCGTCAAATTTATTAATATTTTACTTTTGTAAGTAAACTTTAAATTGTGGATTGATATATATTATATATTGATTTGTCATGCATGTTATTTTTTAGAAAAAAAAGATGAATTTTAATGGTATATATGAAAAACGAGTGAAAAATCCTTTTCAGAGATGAAAATAGATTTCCTAGGACGATATGATAATGCACTCTGCCGATCAGCCTCACCGGCCACTGCGGCAGCTAATGCCAATGGCCATCGAGGCTGACTAGAGAGTAGTTAGCCGAGCCGAGCGTGATCGTGATGGGATCGATGCGATAACGGTGGAAATCATGGTAACCAGGGCAACTCGCCAACTTGGCTAGTTGCCTGTGTGATTGTACCAGATGGCCGGTTGGGATGGAGCCCGCTCGTATTTTAAAGCGGTTGGATAGTTAGCTAAGAAGCTAACGTTTCAATGAAGGATGCACGTAGATCGAGTTCACCCATATACCTATTCATCAAGCCCATAAAATATGGAGCCGAAACCACATGGGTTTACCCAGCAAATTTTGATGGGTCATCATGGGTTGACCCACAATGACCCGAGGTACAGTTATGGGCCGACCCATGGCTATGTTGAACAATACCACTACACTGGTTAGATACAAATATGTAATTATGTAAATAGATAAGAAAATCGATGTTTTGTGTCCGGCTAGGTTTTTTTGTTTGTCACCTTGCCCCCGAACCTATATAAGGTGGACAGAGGGTCCTCCAAGAACATAACCACAATCGGAACGTCAGATCAATACAACACGCGGCAGATTCAATGCAATGAGAAGACCTGAACCTGTATAAACCTTGTCTCCTTTACTCATCCACTTTAAATCTCATGCGCTACCATTTTTCTCATTGCCGATTTCTAAAATCGACAACACGGGTATATATGGTTGCTAGTCTATATCTATCACTACTACAGAAACAGCCTTTCCGTGCGGGCCGAAAGGCACCTTTCCGTGCGGAAGGCCTGCCCGCACGCGCGAGAAGGTCTGGGAAAAGACCATTTTCGCGTGCGGGCGACCCAACCGCACGGGAAGATCCATTATCCCGTGCGGGCCGCTTAAGCAGACCGCACGGGATAAGCGATCTTCCCGTGCGGTTGCGTTAAGTGGACCGCACGGGATAATAAACCAACATATAAAATAATATTTTATATGCACATAAAATAATGGGTGGATCGCTTATTCCGTGCGGTCCACTTAACGCGACCGCACGGGATAAGCGATCTGCCCATTATTTTATGTGCATATAAAATATTATTTTATATGTTGATTTATTATTTTATGTGAATATATTACCTTATCTCTCCCCTCTCTCTCCGTCTCTCTCAGTAATAGTATACATACACATCGCACGTATTAAGAACTGAACGTAATTAATTATTTTTTCATGGAATTAAGATATTAAATTTGTACGCATGCATCACATATGTATATATATACGTATCATCGCGTCTCGCAATTTACAAAAGTTTAAAAAACCACATAAAATATATCCTTAATTAGAAATATTTGTACTAGCTACTATACATATGTTCTTTTTCCCACTCTCTAAGTCGTTTGAAGGTATCCTCCGTCGCAAGCTGGCTCTCCGGATCGTAGAAATCGCCCAAATGGTTGCAGACATCGCGGCGGATGAAGCGGCAAATATCTGCACACAAGTTTAGTATGGTTCGATCGTCGAACCGGTTCGCTACAACTGGAACGGACGGGATCTGTTTCAGAAGGAATACACATTGTTATAGTTAGGAAAGTTATACAAGATCTTATAATGTGTGAAAAGATATTTTCTCTCGACTTACTTCTTCAAACTTTGTAGTGTGACGGAGCGTGGAACTCCTCACCGGGAGACCGTGCAAGTCCCCCTTTGTCGGTTCGGCCGGGGGCGCTAGGAGCAACCCTTGGCCCCTGAGTCTGAGGGATGTCAGCAAGAGAGAGAGAACACGGGCGACGTAGACAGGTTCGGGCCGCTCGAGCAGCGTAACACCCTACTCCTGTGTTCTAGTAGATCTGAAAGTGTCCCAGAGTACAAGGAGAATTCAACCTCTAGACGTATCGGCCGGAGTCCGATCCCCCTCTTTCCTAGGCCTGGGCCTCCTTTTATATGGTAAGGGGCTTCCACATGGGCCACCAGTCGCCTAAGAAAGAAAACATTCTTTTTACAATCAAGGCTAGTCTACTGCCGGAAGTGACCTCTGACAGACACGGTGCACGCCTCCTGCCCAGTTAGCCAGATCTCCCGGTGGACGCCCGTTTCAACCTTCATTAAATGGCTAGCGACTTCCTTGCCATGCTTGCGCTGAAGTCTGGAATGGATCTGACCGGGACTGACGTACCAACTCCAGGAGTTGGCACGCCGGCTCCGGCTAGGGACGAGTGCCAGGAGGCTCTCATCATTCTGACGGGACGGGGCGAGGCGTGCCGCAGGCCGCCCGTCGCCACCTAACCCGCGATCTGACCGGTCTGTGACCGGCCACGCGACGCGACCGGTCACGGACCGGATAGGCACGCGCTGCGCCGCATTAAATGCGGCGTGGTGCGCTCGTCTGACCCGTCATAAATGCGGTTAGGTGAG
>BDMV01000010.1:12540140-12614153 GCA_008326285.1 Oryza officinalis
CGCGCTCGGGCCGCGCGGACCGGGCCGGGCGAGCGCGGCCCAGCGAGAGGAGGAAGGGGGGATGGGCCGAGTGAGCGGCCCGGGAGGAAAAAAGAGGTCGGGAAAAAAGGGAGAGGAGCGACTGGGCCGGACGGCGGCCCGAGAAAGAGAGAGGGGAGGGAAGCAGGCCGAAAGAGAAACGGCCCGAGGAAGGCGAGGGAGTTAAAACAGACTTTTTCTGAGAATTTGGATTGGAAGGATTAGGGTTTGGATTCGAATTCCGATTTCGCGATTTTCTCCGGGATTGAGTTGGGAGAGGAAGCACGAGATCCTGGCACATAACAAGACTCAACCAAAGAGCAAAATTTTCGCAAATAGAGTTTTTAGGAATTAGGTTTTTCCCGCTCACGCCACAACAAAACGGGCGTTACACTTCTTCACCTAATTTCCATGCCAGTTGCCACCCACCACCAATATATAAGCCACTAGGCACATTATTTGTGAAATTAATGTCATCATCTTCTTCGCCCTCCTCCTCTTCTATGTTTAGTTCCACCTCTTCTTTCAATGCATATTGATTCTCTTCATCGAATGAAGTTATGCCTTGATTTTCAATAAACATGTTGTCTACCTGCTAGTTTATATAAAAAATTAACATGGTAAAACAACAAAACCATATTAAATAGCTCTTAACTTTAGAAAAATAGATCAACCAAATTATTTAAAGAAATCAAATACAATTTAGAAAAATAACATGAGATTTAGATGAGTCCTTAAATGTTACCTCATGGACATGGACATCTTCTGTAACACCCTCTGTAAGTATCACAATTGGATCAAAAAATGAAGAACCAATGACACTTTTGTGTTCATTTTCACCATTAACTGGGTAGGCAATGCAAGGCAAAGTTTCGTGAAGTCCATATAATTTTACCTTTTCTTCACTTGGGACTAATTTATCTTTCATAGGTTCATCACTAGGGCAAATTATAAACTCCTCCTTAGTTGGAGTATATACATGTCCCTTCCAAAAGATTAGCCATTTCACCTAAAAAGTTATAGTTAATATAAAACAATGAGCGCTAAAAATCAATAATCAATGCTAAAAAATTAAAGAAATTATTATAGAAGAATAATTCATAAGATGAATTTAACAAATAGTGATCTCATACCTGATATGTCTTGCGTTCTTTGTAATCTCCGTAATACTACTTTGCTTCATCTACACTCCCTTGACTTACAAGCCATCTTGGTGACTCGGGTAAATAAAATATAATCAATATGGTGTAGATAATTGAAGGTATTAATTTAGCTCCAACCATAATCCTCCACCCAACTTGCATTAGAGACATCCAAAACACCACACAACATGAAATGAGCATTCCAACAGAGCCACTTAATTGGGGAAAGGTATTTAATTTACCACGTATCTCTGCAGGGGCAATCTCAGATATATATAGTGGGACGTGTGTTACTGCCAAACCAATACTCAGTCCACTAATAAGCCTCACAACAATTATCATATAGACTTTCTGGGATACAAATATAATAAATAAATCACTTGTTATTGATAGAATAGATGATGTCAATAGTATTATGCGCCTTCCAAGTGGAGGCCATTGCCATGATAAGTCCCTCAATCATTGGCTTGTTCCGTAGATTGAATTCCTCATTTATATAGAATATAGCACCTAAATAACACGAACATTAATAAACATAGTTTGGTTGATTTTACATAATTTTGATATTGTTTGCACTAAAACTATGAAATAAGTGTTATATAATAATATATATTGAAAAACAACTGCAAGATATCTGCTGATGTTAATAAAGATTCCTTGTTAAACAAATAACATATGTAACATATGAAATTATTTAGTTTTAGATATTTTACTTATCCATGATGTAAATATGGAAAAATTACTTTACACTACTACAAAAACGTTCATCAGTGTCGGCATAATAGGTGTCGGTTGAATAAAAACCGGCACCTATTAGTCGTATATCGTCTCAATTATAGATTATAGGTGCCGGTTCGGGCGGAGAAAGGAATAGGTGCCGGTTCTTGTTATGAACCGGCACCTATTTGTTTCAATTGGTATCGGCCGGATGCTACAAACCGACACCTATAAGATATGTGCCGGTTCGTAATAAGAACCAGCACATATGTGGTTCCTTACCACGGAAGGAATTGATTATAGGTGCCGGTTATTGTTGTAAACCGGCACCTATATCTTGTGCACCTATATATGTCTCCTCTCAGCGCTGATGAGCTCATTTTGAGCGTCTTCGTGCGGCTCATGCAAACGGGGGGAGAGGTTTTGCCGAAAAATTTTAAATACATTAAGGAATTTGTGTATTCTTTCATGTTTAAAGGTTAGTACATTTTCTCTAAGCAAGTTTGTTTCATTTGTGTGATTAATTCTTTATGGTATATATGATTTTCTTATTTGTGATAGATAATGTAGACGTCTCTTGTTGAATTGGTCCAATATTTTGAGAAAATATAATGACTTATTGATTTTGGAGTAATATTGAGAATATGTTACTTGCGTCTATTTGTGTAATGTGGACAGTATTAAATCATCGAGTATTTTACATATGAAAGATTTTATTACTCCAAAATCAATAAGTCATTATATTTTCTCAAAATATTGGACCAATTCAACAAGAGACGTCTACATTATCTATCACAAATAAGAAAATCATATATACCATAAAGAATTAATCGCACAAATGAAACAAACTTGCTTAGAGAAAATGTACTAACCTTTAAACATGAAAGAATACACAAATTCCTTAATATATTTAAAATTTTTCGGCAAAACCTCTCCCCCCGTTTGCATGAGCCGCACGAAGACGCTCAAAATGAGCTCATCAGCGCTGAGAGGAGACATATATAGGTGCACAAGATATAGGTGCCGGTTTACAACAATAACCGGCACCTATAATCAGTTCCTTCCGTGGTAAGGAACCACATATGTGCCGGTTCTTTTTACGAACCGGCACATATCTTATAGGTGTCGGTTTGTAGCATCCGGCCGATACCAATTGAAACAAATAGGTGCCGGTTCATAACAAGAACCGGCACCTATTCTTTTCTCCGCCCGAACCGGCACCTATAATCTATAATTGAGACGATATACGACTAATAGGTGCCGGTTTTTGTTCAACCGACACCTATTATGTCGACACTGATGAACGTTTTTGTAGTAGTGAACCTTAAATAGAACCAACAAACAGATTAAAGACGAACTTTAATATGCGGACTCATCTTCCGACCAAAAATTTGGCACATTTCAACGAATTAATTAGATATAAGGTTATTAATTATACCATGTCTATTTCAGCTTGCTAACCAACACCTGCAAGGTGAGATCAAATAGCAGAATCCCGAATAGAAGCACAGAAATTCCACGCATCATTTGGTTCATGCACAAAAAAGAGGTTCTATATTGTGTTTTGTCTACTCCGTCTAAGCCAAGCCTTATACTTTGAACAAAAGGCTTGCATATTGCAGCTTACTGTTACATGAAGCTATCTCACTGCGTCCTACCTTATGCTGCATACTAAGGCAGGTTAATTACATTAGCAGAATAGAAAATTAGTGCTGTCGCACAGAATTTGATGCTGATTTATTACATCACATGGCTGTGTACTTAAGCATCACTAATTTTACGCTACTAGCAAAATAATTAGCTACTACTTGCTGCTCCCGGAAATTAAGTTCGTGCTCACTAATTGTTACCAGTTAACTCCATAAACTGGGTACGGGATGCAGCAACAGCTTCCCTCACACTTCCTGCTATGCAAACAGCGTGCATCACCGACTCACGAACAGTTTCGGAAGCCGAGGCTGTGCGTATACTCTGATTAAGAGAAGTGCACATATGATCTGCCTTAAACAACGCACTGTCCAGATCCCTGATTGCATTCTCCCACCCTGCTATGAGCATATCAACTTTCGTGTTCAGCGAAGCGATCTGCCCTTCCAGGTAGCTTACCTGACCTGAAAGCGTTAAAACAACACTTGGGTTAGCATCGTAGAGTTCAAGTTGTCTTGTTGCCTGCAGCGCTCCTATCAGTGTATCTGCTGCTACCTCATGGGCAGCGTACGAGGAGCCGTACGCTACACCAGCTGAAGAGACCCTATGGGAGCATCGGCTCGTCCAGTTGGAAACTTTATTACGACGGCCGCATGATAGACGTGAGGAGTTTGTCTTGCGTCCAGTTGTCCTGCATAGCTGGAGCCTCCGCTCCAAGCATACAAGCTATCTCTCCGACGATGACCGAACGCCTTACTGAAACCACCCAACGAGCTGTTCATAAAAGAAAACCCAAAAAAAAAAGTAGTTCTGGTACAGCTGCATCATTTTTTCTTAATTCATACACGTTGACATCTTAAAAAAATTAGCTGGGCATACTCCTTTGCAAAAAAAAAAACCCCAAAAAAACACACATGCAACACGTCTTTCCAGCAAAAATAAAGGCTTTAAAATGCACTGCTTACAAGCCATTCAGTATGTTCTCATTCACTTTACCAATATTTCAATTTTCGTTCTTTCAAAGAGAAAAATATGATTTCATTAATATTTATTAGTAAAATGTAAAAAACTAGAAACAAATTTTGATCCAACAAACACGCATTACTAAACTCTAACATGCACTTCCGCTTACGAATAGAGTCTTTAAACAAATATAATTGTACTCTAGACATATTACAACTCTTCAAATTATTATTTCAAAGAAAAAAAGTAAACTCAGTTTCTCCTAATTAGATGTGACAAAGACACCGACTAAAGCCTCCATTTCGCCAGCTAGATGCTTGAAACATACTGTGAAAAAAAAAAGTGCATACATACGTAAAACGTAAAACTATTCTTTGTTATCCTTATTTCACTAAAGGAAAGTGGACTGTACTCAAAATGATAGTGCCGACAGCGGGTGCTCCTTTTTAAAACAAAGAAAATAAAGATTTTTTTGCCATTACACAGTGCCACAAGGAACGAAAAATTCATTCCCATAAACAGTTATGCTCAATATATTAGTACCAAAGAGACAAATGGCTCTTTGGAACACTTTTTTCATACCAAACAAAATGGAGTAGAATTTTTTTGTAATGTTGTTGCTTGACCTTTTTTTTTTCTAGATTTACACTTTCAAAGAAAGTGGTGGTAAGTATTTCTCCTCTCTTTTTTTAACGTTTTGTTTTAATACATATATATATATATAGCTATGTGGCGAAGGTGGATGGTGATGTAACGCAGCCTATTGTTCCTGCATAGCTACAAAAGCAGTGCACAGGATGAATACATATAAGCAAGCAGCTCGATAGTAAAAAGCAATCCTTGAGCAGAATATTCGCACTAGAAAAGCCGATTTTAGCATGTAGCGGCACCACACAGGCAGTGAAGAAGAATTATTTAAATACTACCTAGAAAACAGCCGATGGAACAGGTGCTGCAATCCCTGTCTGTTGTGGGACAACGGTAGGAGGAGGATCTGAACTTTTGATTGCATGGTTTGTCACGTAGTACTTGTTTGATGATGAGCCTCTTTCTATGAATTCATCATGATCACTGTTGTCCCAGTCGTCGTTCTGGGAGAAAATCTAAAGCAGTCAGTTCATCCGGATCGTATACAGTATCATAGGATCTCTACTTTTTCAAAAAAACATGAACATATCTAGAAGTATTAAGGAATGATAACAACAAGTAATCATACCTGATACTTTGGTATTAACACAGGGTCATGTGTGGCTGGACGGTAGACACCATTTGCCGTCTCGATGAATGTGGTTCTATGTTGATGAGGCACATTTGGGTGAATGGAAAAACACTTTAAATAGGCGGCAAATGAGAGGTTCCACTTAGATGGTGAGAGCAGGGAGGAAGAGAGGTTGGAGTAATAAACAACTGTAATATCCCTTTTTTAAAAAATATTAATAACCAAATTAAAAGTGGATGTTGCTATGTGTCCTTTAGTCGAAGAGAGCTGTTTGTCTAGTCGACTGCGTGGCACCACGCATGCTATGCGATTGCTGTTGCAATGCATAATAGGACTACGTAGCTGCAGTTGTAGGCGCTCATTGCCTATTAGTTATAGGTAGCAATAGTAAAAAAAAAATGTAACAGCACAGCACGGTATGGTGTTGCATGTATATACAGTTGTCGTTTGGCCAACTTGTATTCACCCAGACTGCATCATGTATGCATACCGTCCACTGGATAATTTGTTGGCATTTTTACCAACTGCTCAACCAACTAAGCGTTGAGTATAAATGCCAACATTGTGGCAAGCTTAGGAAGCACAGGCTCTGTAGTCACATTCTCTATCTATTAGACATTGGTGCGAGTACGTTGTACTGGGGCAAATACCAGCGGCAGTAGTGTACGAACTGTTGAACATTGACGGTTTGATGGAGCAGGGAGGCCCCATGAAGCCGGAAGGAGCAGGTCTGATGCAGGAGAGCAGGTTCGTACAACTGCTCATGTGCATATGTTTTCATGCTATTTTTTTGTACTATATTGAGCACAACTGTTTATGGAATGAATATTTTTCTTCTTTGTGGCACTGTGTAACGGCAAAAAAAACTTTATTTTCTTTGTTTTAAAAAGGAGCACCCTCTGTTGGCACTATCATTTTGAGTACAGTCCACTTTGCTTTAATGAAATAAGGATATATCACAAAGAACAGTTAAGTAAGTTTTACATTTTACGTACGTATGTGCTTTTTTTTTTGTTTTTTTTCATAGTATGTTTCAAGCATCTAGCTGGCGAAATGGAGGCTTTTTGTCAGTGTCTTTGTCACATCTAATTACACTACTACAAAAATGATTTTTCTATACGAGGGCCCCAATAGATTGCAGACGGATCGTAATTAGTCGCGTATGCGAAAATCGACCTTCATTTTTGCATGCGGCTCCTTAAGAGATCCGCATGCAAAAATCTATTTTTGCAGACGGGTCTCTTAAGGGGCCGCATGCAAAAATAGATTTTCGCATGCGGATCTCTTAAGTGGTCCGCATGCGAAAATATCCTCCTCTTCTCCATAGATATTTTCTTCCCTTCTCTTTCTTTTTCCTCTCAACACTTCAAAATTTTTCACTTCACCTCTCCCCTCTCTCTCGTTCTCTCCTCTCCCTCTCTTTCTCTTCCTCTCCTCTCTCTCTCACCGGGCAGGAGTGGGCGCCGGGCGCCAGGCAGCGCCGCCGACGAGGAGGCGCCGGGAACGAGCGGCGCCACCACCGCCGCCAGCCAAGAGTGCGCCGCCCCCGCGTGGCTCGGTGAGCGCGGACTTCGGCGGCGGTGGCGGACGAGGGCCATAGCGGGGGCGGGCGTGGGCGACGGCAGCGGCCCTCTGCTGCCCGAATCCGCCAGCGGCCGCCCTCCCCCTCCCTGATCTGGCGGCGATGGCCCTACCCTGCCCCGATCTACCGGCCGCCGTCCTCCCCGCCCGGATCCGTCGGTCATCGTCCTCCCCCGTCCCGATCCACCGGCGGCCGCCCTCCCCCGCCCCGATCCACCGATTGCCGTCCTCTCCCGCCCCGATCCGCCGGCAACGAAGGGAGGAGGATGACGACGAGGGCGGCGGCGACGGGAGGAGGACAACGTCAATGGCGGTGGCAACAGGAGGATGAGGACGATGGCAGCGGCGGCTGGAGGATGAGGACGACGGTGGTGGCGACTGAAGGACGAGGCCGGCGGCGGTGGTGGTGTATTTTTTGATTTTTGGAATTTTTATTTTTTTTGCGATTTTTCTTTTTCGCATGGCTTAAGCGCCCGCATGCAAAAATTGAATTTTTGCATGCGGTTACGCTGGCCGCATGCGAAAATCACTATTTTCGCAGACCTTTTCTCGCATGCGGGCCGGCCAACCGCCTGCGAAAATCAATTTTAACCGCTTGGAAAAATCATATTTGTAGTAGTGTTAGGAGAAACTGAGTTTAATTTTTTTCTTTGAAATAATAATTTGAGAGTTGTAATATGTTTAGAGTACAATTATATTTGTTTATTGACTCTATTCATAAGCAGAAGTGCATGTTAGAGTTTAGTAATGCGTGTTTGTTGGATCAAAATTTGTTTCTATTTTTTACATTTTACTAATAAATATTAATGAAAGCATATTTTCCTCTTTGAAAGAGCAAAAATATTAATAATCACCGATTAATAATTATTTTTTGTTAAACAGGTTTCTCTCACTAGTATTTCACTAATTTGATTATTCAACTAGTGAAAGTTTTTAACTGTAAATGAAAAGCATTTGCAAAGCAACAAACTTATTGCATACACATCTTAAATGATGATAACTTTAAAAAAAAATATTTATGAGGAGACAAATTTGGAAGAGAAAAATTTTACCAAAAAACAGTCAAATATAAATTACATACACTTACACTGTAACAACATTATATTTACATTGTAAGTTTTGAAAAATACACCGTAAATTTTAAGAACTACATTGTAATTTTAATACTTACATTGTAATTATGCTAATATTCCTTGTAAATGAGGTGTCGGGCTATAAATTATTAATTACTGACATTGGTTATATCAAATTAGCATTGACTAAGAAACAAAAAAGAAAAAGAAAAGAATAAGAAGCGGAGGGATAAAAATGTTTGTGATAGCGACATACGGATGTACGGATGCAAGCTCATTCGATTACTGGTCCGAGATCTGACTGAAATCAGTTACAAATTATGACGGCATATTTTTACCAATACCAAAAAAGAAAAGAAGGAGAAAAGAGAGGAGATTGAAAGGAGAGGGAGAGTATCGGGATGATCGGGAGAAAGAAAATGAGAAAAAGAAAAGAGAGAGAGAGAGAAAGATGTCGATCGGGAGAGGACGTGCACGACTTTGAATGGAGGCGCATGGGATGAGGTGGTGGTATGGTGTGGGTTGATTGGGTTAGGTTGGGTTGGGAGAAGGACCGGGAGCAGGAGGGGTGAGGTGTTGGACTGAGAGAAGGATGTATAATAGTTATTTTAGACTCATGTTGAATTGAATATGAGCGACGTACAACCAATTAAAACCAACTCAAACACGAATGACATACCAAAATTCCGGTGAAAACATTTTCAATTTTTATAATAGTAAAGAAGAGATAGAGATAGAGATTTGTTACTGACATGTGGACCCTTTGATCCCACACTTATTTCTTTTCCTTCACATAAAAAGTAGAGATGGTGGGACTGCTTGACATATGAGCCCTCTAGACCCACATGTCCTTTTCTCTTCAAAATAAAAAAGTTGAGAGTTGGTGGGTGGGTGGGTGCGTGCGTGNNTGCAGAACCATCACCACCGCTCCTCTTTTTTATAAGGAGCACCGGTGGACCCAAGGCCCGGCTAGCCTGGGCTCCTGCCCGGGCTCAGCTTCTATGGGCCCTTAAGGCCCAGTACCACTTCCAACCAGTAGGGACACGGGAGAAGGGGCACGGGAGGACGGGACCGAGCGAAGCCACGCCGTAACTGCGCGAAGGACTCTGTTAGTTGCCCGGGCTTGTCAAATTTCCTGGGTCCGCCACTGATAAGGAGTACAGGTATAAGAAATCAAGCAAATAACTATGTTACTATTTTTCTACCGATTCACGGACATCTTTCTTTTTTTCCTTTTTTGCTGCTTATGTGCTTGGATTATAGTATTTGTTTTCTTGGATATCGCCAAACTAAAATACAGTTAGGCAGTGAGCTGGGACTCAAGCAACCAGGCTTCTGCTGCCATGTTGCGACCTCGTGTTCTTTACCCACTGAACTGATTGCTGCAGTCCCCCAACCATGAAGCTTACCTGAAGAAGCATCAGGCGTGGGATTGCTACAATGTGATTTGGCTATCTCCAGTTAAAACCTTGTTTGTATGCCCTAATGGTTAGTAATATTCTTGAACTACCATGACATGTACACATTGTCCTCAAGATACCTACCACAAATTCTTAGCTTGGTGTATTTGCTAGTCCTCACTAGATTCTCAGGAATGATGCAAATGTTTCTTGGGGCTCTATTAATTCTCTGTGCACTAGTGAACGTTTCTATGTTATAATAGCTCTGTTTGCCTAATGTGTTAGTTAGCCACATTGTGTGTGGATTAGTTTGTGATTGACGAAATACATTGCAAGTGTCCTAACTCTCTTTGAGTTTAGTTTTCTAATTTAATTTCGTAGAAAAGAATTGCTTGCAAGTAATAACCAATTAGTTATAAACCTGAGGTTCCAGTATAGCCAGTTTTCTTGTTTGGCAGGTCATTCAAAACTTCTTTTGCAAACGCGCAAATGTAGTGCTGATTGTTTATAAATATAATTTAGAAAAAAATAGTACACATAGATCTTACATTTTTGTTTTGTTAGCTTATTTTTATGTTTGTTGAAAACCACCCCTTCTGGCTAAGCCAGTTATATGAAGGACTTCTCTAGTTGCAAAATGATATCACATTGTATGAATCATAATTAAACCTTTTTAATAAATCTTCCTTCTATACTCCCAGTATATTCCTTCCTTGTTTTACCTGCGTTTGGCTGTGAACCATCATATCGATTAAATAATAATTTTAGTTTTACTTATTTAAAGTTCTATTAGGATCTCAGAAAATCCCTGGTGGACCAGGAGTATGCGGGCATTACAAGATCAAATTTAAGGGAAGGATCAATTTACAAACAGTTTCGTGTATAAATGGGACAGTCCCACTGCTGCCTTCCTTGTTGTCTAGGCAAAAGAGCTTTGTTCTACATCTAAGGTATAGCGTTATATAGATATCATGCCATCAAATGAATGTTTCTTTCGGCACAGCTCTTATCCATTTCATGTGACTAAGTTATACAATTCTGAAGGACAAAAAGTTAACTTCATTGCCCATAGAATTTTGATGTATTCTATTTGCATGCAATACTAAAACAAGAAAGTGTTATGGCTTGCATTTGGATATGGGCATCCAATGCAGTGCTTACAATACTTAAGGGTGTGTTTGTTACTGCCAGTTGGGAACTCTCCCCCCTTCGAACGGAAAACAGGATGACTCATTAGATTATGATTAATTAAATATTAGCTTAACCAAATTTAAAAAATAGATTAATATGATTTTTTACAACAACTTTTCTATAGAATTTTTTTAAAAAAACACATTGTTTTGTAGTTTGGGAAACGTGCACACGGAAAAAAAGAGCTGAGGTTGGGAACGTGAAGAAATGAACTCAACCTTAAACAAGAAAGCTATATAGGCATTAATTTTGATGGACATCCGACAGCAGTGTATGAACGATCTAAAATTTTGAATCATCTAGCTCAAGCTAGGCAGATGTCCTGTTTGGGTAACAAACTAATTGAATTTCTTTAATTTCTTTGTTTTCCAATTGCAACTTATATTAGATAACATTGTGAAAATACTGTTGTATGTGGCTGAGAACCTAAGATCAATATTTTCTTTTTCAAATATTCACTTCAACTCTTCCATATGAAACTTCAATTTATTGTAGTCTATGCTCTATTGCTCTGTGCACATTTAGTTCATGTCTTCCCTACACAATTTTGTTAGAACAATTCTTGGGGGCAGGCAGTTGACCAAACCGGCTCTAAATACCAGTCTGTGCCAGCTGAATTAGTGGATATGCATCAAATTAACAGGGCTTCATTAATTTTAATGATGGGTCAGATGGGTACTGACTACTTCAGCATTATTTTCAGAGAGTCCATCGCATCACATAGTACTTGATTATCTGAAATTATTCTATGAAAAGAAAACTGAACTGTTCTTCTGAGGAATTATCTGAAGTTAAATTTCTTGGCAGGGGATGTGGATTTCAATCCTTTATAGATGCTTGATATATGTAGGGAAAACTGAAGTTTTTCATGGAGTTGACATGCTGCTATTTGAATCCTACTTGACCATTTTATCCTAGTTCTTCTGGAAGCATTTGATCTATTTTTGTCTTGAAATTTGTTTGTAGTGCTCTGCTATCAGGGCATAACTACTGATAATTTTGAGCCCCATTGCAATGAAGATTTTGTGTTATTCTGTACGGCTGAATGCTTTCAGCAAAGTTCCTCTTAAATACTGATGACATCTTCAAACATGGGAAGTGCATAATCCTACTGGTTGAAGGAAAAGATGTTAGAACATGGGTGTATAAACGTGATATCTGCATCTAATTGTATATTGTGATCATATTCATGGGTGAAAATTAGATTGGAGGCGTACTTATAATTAAAACTACTTTTATGATAGTGAAAGAGATGAGCTAAGACCACCTTTCAGGGAATCAAGTTTTTGTTTTTCATGCACCAGCAGAGAATTTCCCATTCCTTTCTTCAGTTAAACTTAGGAGTCTGGGTCTCTGGGACGATTGTCTCATCGTTAAAAGACTTGGGAAACCTCTTGGAGCATAATCCATTTTTCATACAAGGGCACTGCTTATTGTCCTTTCCACATGGGCCATGCATCATGAACTCCTCCACAAGAGCAAAACCGAGATGATCAGATGTAGGGTCAGGCAGTTCAGCTGAGACTAAAGAATCTATGAACAAAGGAGAAGGATCTTTGCTACAAGCCGCTAACCAAACCAATGCGTGCACATGGGGTAGGCCTCTCTTCTGAAATTCAACTGTGTATAGAACTGAAAGGAAAACGTTAGTAAGAAACGATGGAGGGTCAAAGAATCTAAACATAATCTATTGAAAAGAAGTAAGACAGTTTTTTCCCAGCTGCTAGAAAAATAAGAAAGCATAAAAGCATTGTGGAGAATATGGGTACTGGGTATTCACATGGCCTCCATATTCGACTAGAGACAGGAGGTGGGTCGGATACATATATTATGTGAGTAGGGCTCGGTCATAATATTACTTTGTGTTCTATGGCATGACCTAGAGTTCTGATTGAGTACTACCATGTAATAAATTAGGAAACTGATGTCATATATGGCTAGGTTTTTCTTCTTGTAACCCTGCCCCCAACCTATATAAGGTGGGTAGGAAGGTTTCTACGGAGGGGATCACAAGATGATCATAGAGATCAATATACACCCGGCGGATACAATCCCTAAACAGGAGTAATGTATTACCTCTCATTGAGAGGGCCTGAACCTGTCTAAATCCTTGTCTTTCGCATCCATCCACTTTTAGGTCTCGTACGCTACCCCCTTTATTATTGCCGAATTTCAGTTTCGACAGTTGGCGTGTCAGGTAGGGGTTATGCCGAGTTTCCTATTGACAAGTGCGATGGAATCAACTTCATGAGTCGCTAGCTTCGTCTTCGCTTTGGGAGCTTTGATTGCCTTGCTGCTGACAACTTCAACAAGCTCTCGCTCTTTGACTTGGATATAAATCAGTTGGGGGAGATTCAATCTAGCTAAGGAGGATAACAACCACTCTACCACGGCGAGTTTCACATTCGATCTACTATGGCCGCCGCCAACGTCGCCTTTGTCAGCAAGCTTCTTCGCTTCGAAGAGTTAGACTTTATCGTCACGAGAATAACTACTATTACAAACACATTGTTTCCGACGTCACCGACACGATCATCATGGACATGGACTCGAGGCGTCGCTATGCGGATAATCAACCATGAGCTTACGTCTTCGTTATCGCCGACTGGTTTCTTCGCCTTCACGGTTGGTGTACTCCGCTGCCGTTGCTGATGGCGACATCGTCTTCATCATTGGTCGTCTTCGTCATCGCCGACTGCTTTCTTCGCCTCCACGGATGGTGGACCCCACCGTCGTTGTTGATGGCGACATCGTCTTCACCGTCGGTCATCTTCGTCATCGTCGACTGGTTTCTTCGCCTCCACGGATGGTGTACTCTGCTGCCGTTGCTAATGGTGACATCGTATTCATCGCTGGTCGTCTTCGTCATCGCCGACTGATTTCTTCACCTCCACGATTGGTGTAGTCCGCCGCCGTTGCAGATGGCGATATCGTCTTCACCATCGGTCGTCTTCGTCATTGCCGACTGGTTTCTTCGCCTCCATGTATGGTAGATTCCGCCGCCGTTGCTGATGGCGACATCGTCTTTACGGTCGGTCGTCTTCGTCATCACCGACTGGTTTCTTTGCCTCCACGGATGGTGTACTCTGCCGCCGTTGCTGATGGCGACATCGTCGGTCGTCTTCGTCATTGCTGACTGGTTTCTTCACCTTCACGGATGGTGTACTCCACCACCGTTGCTGATGGCAACATCGTTTTCATCATCGGTTGTCTTCATCACCGTCGATTGGTTTCTTCGCCTCCACGAATGGTGTACTCCACCGCCATTGTTGATGGCGACATCATATTCATCGTTGGTCGTTTTCGTCATCGCGGACTGATTTCTTCGCCTCCATGATTGATGTACTCCACCGTCGTTGCAGATGGCGACATCGTCTTCACCGTCGATCGTCTTCGTCATCGCAAACTGGTTTCTTTGCCTCCACGGATGGTGGATTCCGCCGCCGTTGCTGATGGCAACATCGTCTTTACCGTCGGTCGTCTTCGTCATCGTCGACTGGTTTCTTCGCCTCCACGGATGGTGTACTCTACCACCGTTGCTGATGGCGACATCATCAGTCGTCTTCGTCATGGTCGACTGGTTTCTTCGCCTCCACGGATGGTGTACTTGTCAAGCCCAGAGTTTCGCTAACCTGAATTTCTAAGCAGAATGTGCATTAAAATCCCCGTACAGAACCGGCCAGGGTACACAAATAACAAAGTTGACATACAGATCCACGTCTTACAAACAACATAAAAATATCTTACATAAATGCAATGAAAAGAGATAAACAAGCTATTCTAGATAACTAGACGCTTGCAGCATGGCAACACCAATCCACGGGCATCCTTGACGGCAACCACAAGCCTACTCCTCGGAGTAGCCTCCATCGAACACGTACTCCAACTCTGGTGTGAGGGAAAATAGAGCAAGACTGAGTACCACCCACTGTACTCAACAAGTCATACCGGAAAGGCAGTAATGATGCAAGTAATAGCACAGGAGGCTGAAGGGGTTTATTTGCATGAAAACACATTTAAAGACAATAGTTGAATGCGGTAAAACTGCCAAGGTAAATAACAAGTTTGAATTGAAAGAAGTAGCTTTGGTTGAGGATTTAAAATACAATTTGCTTTCGGTTTCACAAATTATTGATGAAGAATTTTGATGTTCATTTTAAGAAAACTCGAAGTAAAGTATTTGATTCTTGTGGTGATTATGTGTTGAATATTTCTCGCTTTGGAAGAGTGTTTAAAGCTGATTTTGAAAATCCTGTTTCACCTGTTGTAACATGTTTGGTTGCTAATTTTAACAAAGATTTGATGTTTTGGCATCGTAGACTTGGACATGTTGGTTTTGATCATCTCACTAGATTAAGTGGTTTGAATCTTGTTCGTGGTTTGCCTAAACTTAAGAAAGATTTTGATTTGGTTTGTACACCGTGTCGTCATGCTAAGATGGTTGCTTCTTCACATGTTCCTATTTTTTCTGTGATGACGGATGCACCAGGACAGCTCTTACACATGGACATTGTTGGTCCAGCTAGAGTGCAATCTGTTGAAGGAAAGTGGTATGTGTTGGTTGTTGTCGACGATTTTTCTCGATATTCTTGGGTTTTCTTTATGGCAAGTAAGGATGAGGCTTTTGGACACTTTCGGAGTTTGTATGTTAGGTTGAATTGTGAACTTTCCGGTTCTTTGAAGCAAATCAAAAGTGATAATGGTGGTGAATTTAAGAATGCTTCTTTTGAACAATTTTGCAATGAAAAAGGTCTTGAACATTAATTTTCTTCTCCTCGTGTTCCACAACAAAATGGTATTGTTGAAAGAAAAAATCATTCTTTGATTGAGATGGCTAGAACAATGCTTGATGAGTATCATACTCCTAAAAAATTTTGGGCCGAAGCTATTAAAACTGCATGTTATATTTCTAATCGAGTTTTCTTGAGATCAAAGCTTGGAAAAACTTCTTATGAGCTTCGTTTTGGACATCAACCCAAAGTTTCACATTTGCGTGTTTTTGGTTGCAAGTGTTTTGTCTTGAAATCTGGAAATTTGGATAAGTTTGAGGCACGTTCTACCGATGGAATGTTTCTTGGTTACCCCGCTCATTCTCGTGGCTATCGTGTACTTGTTTTGGAGGCTAACAAAATTGTTGGGACTTGTGAAGTTACTTTTGATGAGGCTAGTCCAGGAACTAGACCAGAAATTGCAGGTACATTGTCACAGGTTCAGGGGGAGGATGGTCGTATTTTTGAAGACGAGAGCAACGACAATGAGGTCGGCTCGGCCGGTCAGACCGGGCACCAGGCCGGTCAGACCGCTGGCACACCTCCGGTCAGACCAGCGCAGGAGACGCGGTCAGACCGGCCAGGGTCATCGGCTTCCGGTTCTGTTGATGCTGATCAAGATGGTCCTCCAGAGGCTACAACTTTGACCAGTGAGGGTACAGAACGTGATATAACTTCAGAAGTCACTGCTCCTTTGCACATTCAACGACATCATCCGCCGGAACAACTCATGATGAGCGGCCTACAAGGTCTAAGGTAAACAACTCATGATGTTTGTGCAAATTCTACATTTGTTGCTTCCTTTGAACCCAAAGATGTTACTCATGCGCTAACTGATGAATCGTGGATTAACACTATGCTTGAAGAACTTGAAAATTTTGAGAGAAACAAAGTTAGTTGAACCACCTTCTGGACATAATATTATTGGAACGAAGTGGGTTTTCGAAAATAAATAAAATGAGGATGGTTTAATTGTGCGAAATAAAGCTAGACTTGTTGCTCAAGGTTTTACTGAGGTGGAGGGTTTGGATTTTGGTGAAACTTTTGCTCCTGTTGCTAGGTTTGAGGCAATTAGACTTTTGTTTGCTTTTGCTGCTTCAAAAGGTTTGAAATTGTATCAAATAGATGTTAAAAACAAAAGGTTTTCAAATGGGAAAGATTGACAAAACGCTTTTTGCTCTTAAGCATGATGATAATCAACTTTTTGTTCAGATTTATGTGGATGATATCATCTTTGGTTGTTCTACTCACGCTTTGGTTGTGGAGTTTGCTGAAACTATGCGCAGGGAATTTGAGATGAGCATGATGGGTGAGTTATCATACTTTTTGAGATTGCAGATTAAGCAAACACCTCAAGGTACGTTTGTGCATCAAACGAAGTATACCAAGGATCTTTTGAGACGTTTCAAGATGGAGAATAGCAAGCTAATCTCTACACCAATTGGTTCAACTGCTGTGTTGGATCTTGATGAAGATGGTGAAGCTGTGGATCAAAAGGAGTATAGAAGTATGATTGGATCTTTGTTGTATCTAACTGCTTCTAGGCCGGACATACAATTTGCTGTGTGTTTGTGTGCATGCTTGCAAGCTTCTCCTCGTGCTTCACATCGTCAAGCAGTCAAGCGAATAATGAAGTATTTGAATCATTCACTTGAATTTGGAATTTGGTATTCTACTTCATCTTCTATATGTTTAAGTGGATATTCTAATGCTGATTTTGCGGGCTGTAGAATTGATAGGAAAAGTACTAGTGGGACATGTCATTTTCTTGGTACATCATTGATTGCATGGTCTTCTAGGAAACAATCTAGTGTAGCCCAGTCAACTGCTGAATCAGAATATGTTGCTGCTGCTAGCTGTTGTTATCAGATTCTTTGGCTTATTTCAACTTTGAAAGATTATGGTCTTGTCTTTGAAAAAGTTTCTTTGTTTTGTGATAATACAAGTGCTATTAACATTGCTAAGAATCCTGTACAACACTCACGTACAAAGCACATTGATATTCACTTTCACTTTTTGAGGGATCATGTTGAAAAGGGAGATGTTGAATTGAAATTTTTGGATACAAAATTACAACTTGCAAATATTTTCACTAAACCATTAGATTCATCTCGCTTTGCTTTTCTTCGTGGAGAGTTCGGAATCATTTACACACCCTGAGCTTGCCGTTTTTCTTCATCACTGGAACTATGTTGGAGACCCACTCCGCGTACCGGCAGGGCCTTATAAAGTTGGCATCGTAAAGTCTTGTGATCTCTGCTTTGATAGCTTCGTGCATATTGGCCTTAAATCTCCTAGGAGCTTGTTTAAATGGCCGATAGCCTGGTTTGATAGGTAGCCGATGTTCTACAATCGATCGGCTTAATCCTGGCATCTCATGGTATTCCCTTGCAAAACAATCCATAAACTCTTTCAAAAGATTTATCAAATTATTCTTATATTTCTTTGGCAGGTTAGCACTTACATACGTCGGCCTAGTCCTATCACCTATTCCTATATCAACTTCTTCGAGTTCATCAGCCGACGTAAAGCCTTGTCCCAATTTGCCGTCTAACTCATCCAGCGCATCATCTGTGTAGGGACTTGCTTGCTCATCTTGAACGGTGGACGGCGCATCTTTGCTAAAGTAACTGCTTGTCTTGATCTTCAATCGTCTCGATGTCACAATCAGTTACCTTGAGGAAATCGGCGTCCCAGACTCGCCCGGACAAGTAGTAGATTCCCTCCATCTCCCATTCTGCGAGATCGGCATTGGCCACGTGTACTGACCGATCGGCCTGCACGATCTCAACCTGGTCCCCATGCCATTGTATAAGGCACTGGTGCATTGTTGAAGGGACGCAACAGTTTGCGTGGATCCAATCCCGTCCAAACAACAAGCTGTAGGAACCCTTTCCGTTGAAAACGAAGAATGTGGTGGGTATCGTCTTGCTGCCCATAATGACCTCCACGTTTAGCACCCCCTTCGCCTCGGACGCGTTGCCACTAAAGTCCTTGAGCACCATGTTGGTCTTGATAAGGTCTTCAGGTACTTTTCCAAGCTTCCTAAAGGTGGTGTATGGCATCAAGTTGACCGCCGCGCCGCCATCGACCAGCATCTTCGTCATCGGCCGCCCATTAACGAATCCCTTGATGTACAACGGCCGGAGGTGCCTGTAGCTGGCGTCGACTGGCTTGTCGAACACGGCTTGATCGGGTGACAACTGTAGTCTAGCCGAGGACTGCTCATCATCGGCTACTGCTTCATCGGCCGTCTGCACGCTGTATTCTGCTAGCAATATGAAAACCATGTTAACAGAAGCCGATGCCACGCCTTTACCTTTCGCGGACGTCGAAGCTTGAGCTGAGTTGGAGGTGCCCTCATCGGCCTTGGCCACTGTAGATTTGATTCTCCACTCTTTCTTGGTCTTGGTCGGCCGATGGACTGTCGTCGTCTGCTGCTCTTGGATCTGCTCTTGGATCTGCTCTTTCCTCCTTAGCCGCTGAACCCTCCGTTTCTGTGTCTTGCTGAATACGTCCCTTGGGCACCATTGGGGGTTTTGGACTTGCTCCTCGTCCTCGTCCTGGTCATCATGGTGCATCGGCCCCAGCCTCTCATGTACAGATTTTCTCTGCTTGTTCGGCCGATGCACTTGCTTGCTCGAGCTGCCCCTATGAGAGTCTTCCATATCGTTACACGCAGGGCACTCTTGGATGGATGGCAACCTCATCCCTTCGTTCCAGCAGAAACGGAAAAACTCGCACTCCCAATGAGGATCATAGGAGTTGTCTTGATCGGCTTGATGTTGTGCTTGTTCCTCCTGCCTTCGCTGGTTTTTTTTAATCAGGCCCTAAGATGTCCGATGAGGTCGCTTGCCGGTCCGATGGCCACTGCCATCGGCCCTGTCCGCCCGCACAATGTTGACTGGGAACGGGTGTCCTTCTGTCTTCATCGGCCTTTTAGCATCATCGATCTTGATTCTGCCTTGCTCGATGGCCGATTGGATCTGTTGTCTGAAGATCTTGCATTCATTAGTGTGATGGGAATATGTGTTATGCCATTTGCAATACCTTCGCTTCTTGATTTCCTCAGCCGATGGCAGTACATGACCCACTGGCAGCTGGATCTGCTTCTCTTGCAGGAGTAGGTCAAATATCTTGTCGGCCTTGTTGATGTCGAAGTCGTACTTGCCCTCTTTATCGCCCTTTTTGGCCCACTGGCAGGCTGTCGGCTTCTTCATCCGGGCCCACTTGGCCAGATCGACGTCAGCATCTTCTTCGTCATCTTCATCGGAGGCATACTGATATACTGTATTAATTTTCTTTGCAAACTTCTTCGCCTCCTAGAATCATTGCTCGTGGGCCGATACTCGCTGTGCTAGCTATGCTAGGCTATCGAATTCCTGAGAGGAGAACCTCTCTCGTATCGGCCGTAGTAAACCTTGGAACGCCAAGTCGACGAGCTGTGAATCGGTCAGGCTGAGGCTGTAACACCTGTTCCTTATGTCCCTGAATCTTGTAATATACTCTGGGACCAATTCATCCACTCGTTGCCTGATGGCAGTCAGATCGGACAGTTTCATCTCTTGCACGCCGTTATAGAAATACCTGTGAAACTGCTTCTCTAAATCTATCCATCCTCTGATGGAATTGCAAGGTAAAGATGAAAACCATGTAAACGCTGACCCTGACAAGGACAGAGGGAAAAACCTCACCCACAACGCCTCAATGGCCGATGCCTCCCCGCACTGTGCTAGGAATCAGCTCACATGCTCGTACGTTGAGACGTTATCCTGCCCCGAAAACTTGGAGAAATCTGGGATTTTGTATCGGCTTGGCAGTGGCACTCTGTCAAATTCCTCGGGGTACGGGTGCCGATACACCGTAGAACTCTCCTTGGGCTTCAAACCGAACTGATCTCGCATCACCTCGGCTATCATGTCAGCCCAGTATCCTGCTGTTGGCGCAGAATTTGGACCCGTCCAGCAACCAAACGGGTTCCGCGTTACCACGGCGGCCTGGGAGATCTGCTTAACTCCAGTGCAGGTCCAAATTGGCTTGCCTAGTCGTGCGCAGAGCGTGCCAGTTGATTTGATCTGCAATCAACAAGAAACAAGTAAACCATATCAGAAAACAATGGTCGATCGGCCGATAGGCCGATGTCACATTGTTATAGCCCAGCCGATAGGGCAAAGCTGTATCGGCTTACTTGATATAATAGGTAAATTGACAAGATCTAATTTCATCGGCCTATGCTAAAAGCGTGTGACAGATTAATGAAATTAGCCGATGAGGATTTCATGAGGATAACTACACTAGCTATTACTCTAGTGTAAACTTATACAAGTCAATCGGCTAACATAAATACACCAACCACAAAGAAGTCTTTAAAAACACTCTGTGACCGATATGTTTATATTCGTCGATCCACATGTATAAGTGGCAAACACATGCAAAAACCTAAATAATCACATGCATTAGATAAGACCGGCTGAAACCCCGGCGCTATCCTTAATTACAATCAAAAACAGGCTTCGTGTTAGATCTCGAAACAGGACTAAGGTCGATAGCAACTCAAAGTGTGAATCGAGACTTAACACAAAGAAAATCAAGCCGTCGATTGCTTTTGGGGATGTTAAATGCCTTAGATAATCTAAACAAGCAAACTGATTCGACCGACGTCAACAATAAACCCTAAAGCGAGTTAACTGCCGGCGAGACAGAATCAGAAAACCACATCAAGATTAGCTAACACACGATAACGACGATCACATCATCAGGGCTTAACGTGCCTAAAGCGACACGCTAGCCCCGACGATGCAAATCGTCGGGTACGAGTTCTTACCTTGCTCTTGGGAAGCAAGAACTCGTCAGGAATCAACCTCTTGCGAGGGTTGGCGATGCGCCGAAAAGTAGATTAGTTTGATTGTATGATTGATTGAGAGAGAGCCCCTATGTACAAACTATCAGGATATTTATACCCGAGGTTACAACAGAACCCTTGTAGGGCACGATCTTATCTACAACTAACAAACAAGTCCTTGCGGCAGACTTAAGCCACAGATTGGATCTAAACTACTTAATTTACAAGATACAATTGCCTAAAACCGAGCTTTATCTCTATTTGGCAACTTCCTTGAAGCTTATTCCGAGCCCAGACCAAGCCCGCATTGACGCTATCAACTCACAACCCGTATCGGCCCACGACCAAGCCGAATCCGTATCGGCCGATACGCTCTCTATGGCAACACCTCCCCAGTCCGATATGATTACCGGGTCCGATACGAAGCCTGGTCCGACTCCAACTCAATCCTTCCTCTCTGCTTCGGTTTTCTCTTTTCTTTCCAAGTCGATTACCAAAATCCATCGTTAACACATGCCCCCCAATTCCGCTTCATTATATAATGTGGTTGAATTAGCTCCGAGGAACCCATCGACTTCTTTGCTAGGTCCAATCGGAAAACCGCGCAGATCCAGATTCGAATCCTTCCGCCACCGATTCAACAAATCCTTCGCGTTTCTCAACTCCGGCGACCCCTCGGCGTTCCGTCAACATCAACCCCCTTCACAGCGACCCCTTCAACGACAACGATGGCCTCTGCCCCGTTCTATGCCTCCGAGATCCCTGCGGTCAGTCAATTCCTTCAAAATCCACATTATCGCTTTTTTCCGCCGATTTCTCCAAGTTAGGGTTTTTATTCTCTGCCCCCCCTGGGTCTTATATTTTCATCGTCATTCTCATGATCTAGGTCTTCAAAAACCAAATCTTGATCCCCACCGACGACAAATCCCATCGCTTTCTGCTAGGCCCCATGGGCGATCACGACCCAACTTGGCTAATCAATGCCGAGACGAACAGAATCCCCTTTAGGCAAGCCAAGCCCAATGTTTCTTCCTGGAAACATACCTTCAGGTCCTGGCCATCGAAGGGATACAGAACCTGACATAAGAGGATTGCTGCTGTCAAACAAGTCCACTGGGACGAGATTGGGATCGGCCAATGCATCACTCTGTCCCTGGCTGATACCAAGAAGAATGAACCACTTATGTCAGCTGCCAGCTACTTCTGGTCCAGTACCTTGAACACCTTTATGTTCAAACAAGGTCCGATGACCAGGCCAATGCCGAAGAGCTAGACCCCTCCTTGGAAGAATTCCTTGATGAACAAACGATGGAGGAGGAAGTTGATGCGGCGGCGGCCGATGCACATGAAGAAGAGAACCCATCGGCCGAAACTACCAAGGAGCCATCGGCCGAAGCTACTGAGATCCCGCCAGCTGATGACCAAGGCGATGCCCCCCAACCAAAGAGGACCAGACATGCAGTTCGCAAGGTCAATATAATCCCTTCTTTGCGCTTACATAATCCCCTTGTAATGTCATACTTTAACTTCATATCCTCTTCAGGCTGCGGCGTCGTCTATATTGAAGGAGAGAACTCGATCGGCCCCTCTACCCAGAACCAAGAAAGCCACTCTACAACGGCGCGAACGAGCCAAGGCACGATTGAGGACTCCTTCTCCTTCTCCACCACCCTCTCCGACTGTCTCGGTAAGAGTTAATTTTCGCATTATCTTGCTATTTACATAACCCTATTGACCAATTTCTTGCTTTTTCAGCTTAGGGCTCCATCACCTTCACCACATCGGCCAACCCCCTCGCCTACTGCCTCAACACAGCAAAGGGAGGCCAATGCAAGCACCACCGATGCTCCAACACAGGTAACCATGATTACTCTGATCCCCTTTCTGCCGGTCCCTGTTTGACGAGGCTAACCTTGACCCATATTGATATTTGCAGACTCTAGCCGATATGTTTTCTTTTGATATCGGCCAGTTTCTTGATGATGAGGACAAGGAGCCACCCACCACAGCTAGGGCGTCAATTTCTGATGATCTGAAGAATCGGCTGACCGACATCGCCAATCGGCTGGAGTCCTCTTTGGAGTACTTGGTGGAAGATTGCACCCCCATCAGGGTTAGGGTACAAGAAATTCAGGATGAACTGCCCGAAGACCTGATGGAGATTCTAACACCGGCCATCTTCTTGGAGCAATACCGATTCAAGCTTAACAAGGCAAGAGAAAGACTCGCAGAGCGACGAGAGCGTGAGCAACTGGAATCAGCCCTGTCCGCTAGCAGGGCTCAAGTTAATGCCAACAAGACCAAGTTGGACAAGCTAGCGGTGGAGCCAATTGTCTTGAAGCACAAACTTGAAGAACTCCGTCGTCTCGAAGCAGAGCTAGAATCGAAGCTGGAAGCCACGCGCCACGAAATCCAAGAAGTTGAAGCCGGGATAGCTGCATCACCCAAGGCTATCGAAGACCAGATGGCAAAGCTCAAGGCATCGGCCAAGTATCTTGCCACCCTGAGTAAGTCATTGAAGCCAATCCCAGGGTCGACGGCCGATGACGCCCAAGCTATAGAAGACATCGAATAGATTCGCCGTAGAGCCATTGCAGCTATTGCAGACTTCATAGGGTGATGCAACCTATTTTTCTTTTTACCGTGTAAATACAAACCTTATCGGCCACGCAGCCGAATTTGATCTGAAAATTCCAGTGTGAAAATTATTTCTGAAATCCATCCTGTAAACAGATGTCCCTTTACCAATCAATCTCATCGGCCAGAAAGCCGACTTCGATCTTACTCTGAAGAAGTAGATTCCTTAAAAAATTCCGAAGAAAATTTTTTAAAAAATTCTGCGCTTGTATATATATATGCCCCCCAAATTTTAGAAGATGAGGGCTAATGTTGTAAAATTTGAACTAAGGGCGATAGTATGTATCGGCCATCTAAAGACGATGCATAACACATCGGCTGTAATCATAAATCGGCTGGAGGGCTGATCATGAGTCGATCCAGACGCTAGGATAATATTTCTTCAAGTACTTGCCATTAAGAGCTCGTCCATAAATCTCGCATCCAACCCCTTGAGCAAATAAGCATTGCGAGGAACACAACGATGAATTTGAAAAGGACCTTCCCAATTAGGTGACCACTTGCCGAATTTATTATCTCTGGAACCAATCGGCATTATTAATTTCCATACAAGATCCCCTTCTTCAAACGACTTGGCGACAACTTTTTTGTTGTAATGACGAGCCACTCTATCTTTATCACGTTTGATCTTCTCTAAAGCCCGTCATCGGACATGCGCCAAATCGTCTAACTCATCTACCATAAGATTATGGTACTCATCGGCTGTCAAGTCGTCTTGCAAAGCAATCCTTCTTGAGCCGATGTTGGTTTCCCACGGCAGCACCGCTTCATGTCCATAAACCAGCTGATACGGAGGCACTTGAATTGCACCATGGCAAGCCATCCGATACGCCCAAAGGGAATCAGCCAGCGTTGTGTGCCATTGCCTCGGCTGTTCGTCGATTTTCCTCTTGATTAACTTGATTAAAGTCTTATTAGAAGCCTCTGCCTATCCATTAGCTTGCGCGTAGTAAGGAGAAGAATTTAATAATTTAATGCCCATGCTATCGGCGAACTGGACGAACTCATCGGACATGAAGATTGATCCTTGATCGGTGGTTATCGTCTGAGGTAACCCAAACCGATATATAATATATTCCTTGACAAACTGAATTGCATCTTTGGAATCAACCTTCTTAAGGGGAACGGCCTCAACCCACTTTGTGAAGTAATCTGTAGCCACCAAGATATATTTGTGTCCCTTGCTCGATGGCGGGTTAATCTGGCCGATCATATCTATTCCCCATCCACGAAACGACCACGGCTTTATGATTGGATGCATAGCCGATGCCGGTGCTTTTTGAATTGCTCCAAACTTCTGACAATCCTGACATCCTTTATAATACTTGAAACAATGCTCTAGCATGGTTGGCCAAAAATATCCAATGCGTTTCAACAGCCATCTCATTTTATGGGCCGATTGATGTGTTCCACAAATCCCTTCATGTACCTCGCTCATAATGACTTTGGCCTCCTCAGGACCTAGGCACTTGAGCAAGACACCATCAATCGTTCGATGGTATAAATCATCATCTAACAGGACATACTGCAATACTTTGTATTTCATCTTTCGTGACGCCGATTGGGAAGGATTCTTCAAATAATCAATGATAGCAAATCTCCAATCGTCGGCGTCCACGGCGGCGATTTGAACCCGTACATCCTTGGCCATCGGCCTGTATCCCGATGCCCATGAGCCAGGTCATTGGCCTCAAAGTTTTGCTTCCTGGGTATATGCCTCATTGTCACGATCTTGAATGCCTGAAGCAACACCTTGCACTCTTCATTGTAGACTTTGAGGATGTCATCTTTGCATTCATACTCTCCGGAAAGTTAATTAATTACCAGTTGTGAATCAACAATGATCTCTACGGAATCGGCCTCGACTTCTTGTAATAACTGCAAGCCTTTAAGCACCGCTTCGTACTCTGCTTGATTGTTAGTATAATAAGGCTTGATAGTAAAGGCAAACTCAAAACTTGCCCCCCGAGGGGATATGATAACTAGGCCGATACCGCATCCATGTCTGCAGACGGATCCATCAAAATACAATGCCCATGGCACAATATCTGCATATGCAACTGACTCGTCTCTGTGTTGAACAATGAAATCGGCCAGGGCTTGTCCTTTGACTGCTTTGGCCGATTCATATCTGAGATCAAACTCTGTTAAGGCAAAAATCCAATTCCCAATTCTTCCTTTTAACATAGGGGCCGATAACATGTATTTCATCACATCGGCCTTACTTACCACAATACACTCGTTGGAAAGTAAATAATGCCTCAATTTAGTACATGAAAAATATAAGCACAAACATAATTTCTCCACCGGTGTGTACCTTGTCTCAGCGTCTAGCATCCTCCTACTGAGATAAAAAATAGCTCTTTCCTTACCATCAATATCCTGAACCAAGACTGAGCTGATGGATTTCTCATCGGCCGATAGGTACAGTCTGAACGGAACCCCTTTCTGTGGAGGGATTAGAACTGGCGGAGAAGTTAAATACTCCTTGATATCGTCCAGCGCCTTCTGCTGCCTATCACCCCATACGAACTCTTCATCCTCTTTTATCTTCAATAACGGAGTGAACGGCTCTATTCTTCCTGACAGGTTCGATATAAAGCGCCGAACAAAATTGATCTTGCCGAGCATAGATTGTAACTTGGTCTTGTTCGTCGGAGGTTTGATTTTCTTTATAGCATCGATATTCTTCTGTGTAATCTCGATTCCTCTTTCGTGGACCAAGAAACCCAGGAACTGACCGGCCGATACGCCAAAGGCACACTTGTTAGGGTTCATTTTTAAGCCATACTTCCTCGCTCTTTCAACTACCTTGTGTAAATCGGGCAAGTGCATATCATATTCTCTTGACTTCACGACGACATCATCAATGTAAACTTCAATCAAAGAGCCGATGAGATCATGAAAAATATAATTCATGGCCCTCTGATACGTAGCTCCAGCATTCTTCAAACCGAATGTCATGACAACCCATTCATATAGGCCGATTGCCCCTGGGCATCGGAAGACTGTTTTGTGAACATCTTCTTCGGCCATGAAAATTTGGTTGTAGCCTGCGTTCCCATCCATGAAGCTGATAACCTTGTGTCCAGACGCGGCATCGACAAGCAACTCGGCCAGGGGCATAGGGTACTCGTCTTTCAGTGTTGCTTTGTTCAAGTTTCTGAAGTCAATACATACCCTAAGCTTGCCATTTTTCTTCACTATTGGAACTATGTTGGAGACCCATTCTGCGTATCGGCAAGGTCTGATGAAGTTGGCATCATAAAGTCGTGTGATCTCTGCCTTGATAGCTTCGTGCATATCAGCCTTGAATCTCATAGGAGCTTGTTTAAATGGCCGATAGCCTGGTTTGATTGATAGCCGATGTTCTACAATTGATCGGCTTAATCCTGGCATCTCATGATATTCCCATGCAAAACAATCCATGAATTCTTTCAACAGATTTATAAGATTACTCTTGTATTCCTTTGGCAGGTTAGCACTTACGTATGTCGGCCTAGGCCTATCACCTATCCCTATATCAATCTCTTCAAGTTCATCGGCCGACGTAAAACCGTGTCCCAACTTGCCATCTAGCTCGTCCACCGCATCATCTGTGTAGGGACTAACTTGTTCATCTTCAACGGCGGACGGCACATCTTTGCTAAAGTAACTGCTTGTCTTGATCTTCAATCGTCTCGATGTCGCAGTCAGTTACTTTGAGGAAATCGGCGTCCCAGACTCGTCCGGACAAGCAGTCGATTCCCTCCATCTCCCATACTGCGAGATCGGCATTGGCCACGTGTACTGACCGATCAACCTGCACGATGTCAACCTGGTCCCCTTGCCATTGCATGAGGCATTGGTGCATTATTGAAGGGACGCAACAATTTGCGTGGATCCAATCCCGTCCCAACAACAAGCTGTAGGAACCCCTTCCGTCGAAGACGAAGAAGGTGGTGGGTATTGTTTTGTTGCCCACAGTGAGTTCCACGTTTAGGACCCCCTTCGCTTCGGACGCGTTGCCACCGAAGTCCTTTAATACCATATTGGTCTTGATAAGGTCTTCAGGTACCTTCCCAAGCTTCCTGAAGGTTGTGTATGGCATTAAATTGACTACCGCGCCGCCATCGACCAGCATCTTCGTCATCGGCCGCCCATTGATGAATCCCTTGATGTATAACGGCCACAAGTGTCTGTAGCTGGCGTCAACTGGCTTGTCGAAGATGGCTTGATCTGGTGACAACTGTAGCCTAGCCGAAGATTGTTCATCGTCGGCCACTGCTTCATCGGCCGCCTGCACGCTGTACTCTGCTGGCAGTATAAAAACCATGTTAACAGGCGCCAATGTCGCTCGTTTACCTTTTGAAGCCGCAGAGGCCTGGGCTGTATTGGAGGTGCCCTCATCGGACGTGACCACCGTGGATTTTATCCTCCACTCTTTCTTGGTCTTGGCCGGCCGATGGGTTATTGCCACCTGTTGCTCTTGGATTTGTTCTTTCCTCCTTAGCCTCTGAACCCGCTGTTTTTGTGTCTTAGTGAATACATCGCTTGGGCACCATTGAGGGTTCTGGACCTGTTCCTCGGCTTCGGTCTGTTGCTCTTGGTGCATCGGCCCTAACCTCTCATGAACCGATTTTATTTGCTTGGCCGGCCGATGCGCTTGCCTGCTTGAGCTACCCCGATAAGAATCTTCTGCACCATTGCATGCAGGGCACTCCTGGATAGATGGCAACCTCATTCCCTCATTCCAGCAGAACCGGAAAAACTCGCAGTCCCAATGTGGGTCATAGGAGTTGTCTTGATCGGCGTAGTCTTGAACTTGTTCTTCCTGCCGCCGCTGGTATTTTCTAATCAGGCCCTCAGAGGTCTGATAAGGTCGCTTGCACGTCCGATGGGCACTGCCATCGGCCCTGTCCGCCCGCACCATGTTGACTGGGAATGGGTGTCCTTCGATCTTCATCGGCCGCTTGGCATCATCGATTTTAATCCTGCCTTGCTCGATGGCCGATTGAATCTGTTGTCTGAAGATCTTGCATTCATTTGTATGGTGTGAATAAGAGTTGTGCCACTTGCAATATCTCCATTTCTTGATCTCTTCGGCCGATGGCAATACATGACCCACTGGCAACTGGATTTGCTTTTCTTGCAACAGTAGATCAAATATCTTATCGGCCTTGTTGATGTCGAAGTCATATTTATCTTCCTTGTCGCCCTTCTTGGCCCATTGGCAAGTTGTCGGCTTTCTCATCCGGGCCCACTCGGCCAGGTCGACATCAACATCTTCCTCGTCGTCGTCATCGGAGGCATACTTATAAACTGTGTTGATTTTCTTGACAAACTTCTTTGCCTCCTGGAATCGTTGTTCGTGGGCCGATACCCGTTGTGCTAGCTGAGCTAGGCTGTCAAATTCCTGCGAGGAGAACCTCTCGCGTATCGGCCCTAGCAATCCTTGAAATGCCAAATCGGCCAACTGGGAATCGGTCAAGCTGAGGCTGTACCACCTGTTCCTTATGTCTCTAAACCTCTGGATATACTCTGGGACCGATTCATCCACTCGTTGCCTGATGGCAGTTAGATCGGACAGTTTCATCTCTTGTACGCCATTGTAGAAATACTTGTGAAACTGTTTCTCTAGATCTATCCATCCTCTAATGGAATTGCAGGGTAAAGATGAAAACCACGTGAATGTAGACCCTGATAAGGATAGAGGGAAAAACCTCACCCTCAACGCCTCGATAGCCGATGCCTCCCCGCATTGTGCTACGAATCGGCTGACATGCTCGTACGTCGAGACGTTGTCCTGCCCCGAAAACTTGGAGAAGTCCGGTATCTTGTATCGGCCTGGCAATGGCACTCTGTCAAATTCCTCGGGATACGGGTGCCGATACACTGTAGAGTTTTCCTTGGGCTTCAAGCCGAACTAATCTCGCATCACTTCAGCTATCATATTGGCCCAGTATCCTGCGGGCCGATGTGGGAGGTCTTGCTGGTATGATTGCCACAAGCCCTCTACTTGATACTGCCTGGGGGAGTACGGCTGGTAGTGGTGATCAAGATTCTGTGCGCCATACTGCCCTGCGGTGTGCTGCTGGTAGCCTTGTGGCACATTGTATGCAGCTTGAGGTGGAGGATTGTTAAACACCGGGGCTTGTGGCTGTCCGGCCGATGGCTGGTGAACAGGAACTTGCTGCATCGGCTCGATCACTGGTTGCTTCCCCTTGGCCATTGAGCATATTGCTCCTCCGTAATGTGCTGAGGGCTCCCCCCTGTCTGATTGGTGAGGACCAGTGGCAGTGTTGTTGTTGGCTGCGCCGATGGGGGTGGCATCGGCGCTGTCGGCTGAGCCGTGCTCAGGTCGTTCCTCAGGGTCCGATAGGCAGGGAATTTATTTTCTGGTAAGAAAATTGGCCCCTGAGGCTTGTACTGGTGAATCGACCCATCTAGGATCGATTTGACCGTATTGGTCAACGTGTTCACCAGGATCCCCGATTGGTTGACTAGCGCAGAATGAACTGCGGAGTCAATCCTGTCTTGCAACGTCGGCACTGCAGTATCCTCAGTCTTGACGGTGTGGTCGTGTGCCGCTGCCGACGTGCCAGCTCCATCTCCGGGACTCGGCATAACTACCTTGGATTTTTGGATCAAGGTGCCTTGCCAAGTCCAAGAATATGTTTGCAGGTACATATTCTGGAACAGCTCGACCAGCTTCTCCATCTCAGCCTTTTGCTCTGCGGTGAGCTGGTCGGCGGTCACAGGGACGATGTTCTCCTTGGAAATCTTGACCTGCTTTGACATCTTGAGGAGATTTGTTGTGGTCCCACCGGGCGTGCCAAAAGCGTGTTGGCGCAGAATTTGGACCCGTCCAGCAACCAAACGGGTTCCGCGTTACCACGGTGGCCTGGGAGATCTGCTTAACTCCAGTGCAGGTCCAAATTGGCTTGCCTAGTCGTGCACAGAGCGTGCCAGTTGATTTGATCTGCAATCAACAAGAAACAAGTAAACCATATCAGAAAACAATGGTCGATCGGCTGATAGGCCGATGTCACATTGTTATAGCCCAGCCGATAGGGCAAAGCTGTATCGGCTTACTTGATATAATAGGCAAATTGACAAGATCTAATTTCATCGGCCTATGCTAAAAGCGTGTGACAGATTAATGAAATTAGCCGATGAGGATTTCATGAGGATAACTACACTAGCTATTACTCTAGTGTAAACTTATACAAGTCAATCGGCTAACATAAATACACCAACCACAAAGAAGTCTTTAAAAACACTCTGTGACCAATATTTTTATATTCGTCGATCCACATGTATAAGTGGCAAACACATGCAAAAACCTAAATAATCACATGCATTAGATAAGACCGGCTGAAACCCCGGCGCTATCCTTAATTACAATCGAAAACAGGCTTCATGTTAGATCTCGAAACAGGACTAAGGTCGATAGCAACTCAAAGTGTGAATCGAGACTTAACACAAAGAAAATCAAGCCGTCGATTGCTTTTGGGGATGTTAAATGCCTTAGATAATCTAAACGAGCAAACTGATTTGACCGACATCAACAATAAACCCTAAAGCGAGTTAACTGCCGGCGAGACAGAATCAGAAAACCACATCAAGATTAGCTAACACACGATAACGACGATCACATCATCAGGGCTTAATGTGCCTAAAGCGACACGCTAGCCCCGACGATGCAAATCGTCGGGTACGAGTTCTTACCTTGCTCTTGGGAAGCAAGAACTCGTCAGGAATCAACCTCTTGCGAGGGTTGGCGATGCGCCGAAAAGTAGATTAGTTTGATTGTATGATTGATTGAGAGAGAGCCCCTATGTACAAACTATCAGGATATTTATACTCGAGGTTACAACAGAACCCTTGTAGGGCACGATCTTATCTACAACTAACAAACAAGTCCTTGCGGCAGACTTAAGCCACAAATTAGATCTAAACTACTTAATTTACAAGATACAATTGCCTAAAACCGAGCTTTATCTCTATTTGGCAACTTCCTTGAAGCTTATTCCGAGCCCAGACCAAGCCCACATTGACGCTATCAACTCACAACCCGTATCGACCCACGACCAAGCCGAATCCGTATCGGCCGATACGCTCTCTATGGCAACACCTCCCCAGTCCGATACGATTACCGGGTCCGATACGAAGCCTGGTTCGACTCCAACTCAATCCTTCCTCTCTGCTTCGGTTTCCTCTTTTCTTTCCAAGTCGATTACCAAAATCCGTCGTTAACACCTGCGGGCCGATGCGGGAGGTCCTGCTGGTAGGATTGTTGGAGGCCCTCTGCTTGATAGTGCCTGGGGGAGTACGGTTGATAGTGATCCAGGTTCTGTGCGTCGTACTGCCCTATGGTGTACTGCTGGTAGCCTTGCGGCACGTTGTACGCAGCTGGCTGCGGAGGGTTGCCAGGCATGGGGATGTGAGGCTGTCCGGCCGATGGCGGGTTGACAGGCACTTGCTGCATCGGCTCGATCACTGGTTGCTTCCCCTTTGTCCATTGAGCATATTGCTCCTCCGTGATGTGCTGAGAGCTTCCTCCCGCCTGCTTGGTGAGGACCAGCGGCAGGGTTGTTGGTTGTGCCGATGGGGGTGGCATCGGCGCTGTTGGCTGAGCCATGCTCAGGTCGTTCCTCAGGGTCCGATAGGCAGGGAACTTATTTTCTGGCAAGAAAATCGGCCCCTGAGGCTTGTACTGGTGGATCGACCCATCTAGGATCGACTTGACCATATTGGTCAATGTGTTCACTAGGATCCCCGACTGGTTGACTAGCGCAGAGTGAACTGCGGAGTCAATTCTGTCTTGCAACGTCGGTGCCGCGGTATCTTCGGTCTTGACGGTGTGGTCGTCTGCCGCCGCCGATGTACTAGCTCCATCTCCAGGACTCAGCATTATCACCTTAGACTTCTAAATCAGGGTGCCTTGCCAAGTCCTAGAATATGTTTGCAGATACATATTCTAGAACTGCTCGACCAGCTTCTCCATCTCGGCTTTCTGCTCCGCGTTGAGCTGGTCGACGGTCACGGAGACGACGTTCTCCTCGGAGATCTCGGCCTGCTTCGACATCTCGAAGTGGTGCTCTTGTTGTTGCGAAGCTTGTGCTCTTGAGTCCCACTGGGCGTGCCAAAAGCGTGTTGGCGCAGAATTTAGACCCGCCCAACAAGAAAACGGGTTCCGCATTTCCACGGCGGCCTGGGAGATCTGCTTAGCTCCAGTGTAGGTCCAATGGCTTGCCTAGGTGCGTGCAGGGCGTGCCAGTTGATTTGATCTGCAATCAACAAGATTAAACAAGTAAACCATGTGAGAACCGATGGCCGATCGGCCGATAGGCCGATGTTGCATCGTGGAGGCCTAGCCGATAGGGCAAACCTATATCGGCTTACTTGACGTAGTAATAAGATAAAACTGATGAAATAAATCTAATCTCATCGACCCATGTTATCAGGTTTATAGCAAACTACTAGAATCGGCCGATGAGGGTATCATAAAGATAAATACACTAGCTAATACTCTAGTGCGAATTTATACAAGCCGATCGGCCAATATAAATATATCAGCCACAGAGAGATCTTGAGAATACCCTGTGATCAATATACTTATATTCACCAATCCGCTTGCATAAGTGGCAAACACATACAAGAACATAAAATAATCACATGCATTAGGTAAGACCGGCTGAAACCCCGGCGCTATCCTTAATTACGATCAAAAACAGGCTTTAGGTTAAACCTCGAAACACGACTAAGGTCGATGGCAACTCAAAGTGTAGATCGAGAACTAACATAAAGAAAATCAAGTCGTTGATCGCTTTTGGGGATGGTAAATGCCTTAGATAATCTAAATGAGCAAACTAATTCGATCATCGTCGGTAGTAAACCCTAAAACGAGTTAGCCGCTAGCGAGACAGAATAAGAAGCAGCATTAAGATTAGCTAACACACGGTAAACGACGATCACATTGCCAGGGCTTAACGTGCCTAAAGCGACACGCTTGCTCCGATGATGCAGATCGTCGGGGGCGAGTTCTTACCTCTGCTCTGGGGAAGCAAGAACTCGTCGGGAGTTAACCTCTTGCGAGGGTTGGCGATGCGCCAAAAGTAGATTGAACTGGTTTTTGTGTGATTGATTCGAGAGAGCATTTCTATGTACAAACTACCGGGATATTTATACCCGAGATTACAACAGGGTCCTTGTAGGACACGATCTTATCTCTAACTTAACAAACAAGTCTTTACGACAGACTCTTACCACAGATCAGATCTAAACCTACTCGATTTACAACATACAATTGCCTAAAACCGAGCTTTATCTCTATTTGGCAACTTCCTTGAAGCTTATCTTGAGCCCAGACCAAGCCCATGCTGACTCTGTCAATTTGCAACCCATATCGGCCGATGACCACATCGAATCCGTATCGGCCGATACGCTCTTTCTGGTAACGCCTCTCCCAGTCCGATACGGTTAACGGGTCCGATATGAAACCTGGTCTGACTCCAACGCAATCCTTCCTCTCTGCTTCGGTTTCCTCTTTCCTCTCCGAGTCGATTGCCAAAATTCGCTGTTAATAGTATCCTGCATTTCCATCCATAAAACTGATGATCTTGTGTCCAGATGCAGCATCAACTAGCAAATCTGCCATCGGTATAGGGTACTCATCTTTTGGTGTTGCTTTGTTTAGATCTCTGAAATCGATGCACACCCTGAGCTTGCCATTCTTCTTCAACACTGGTACTATATTGGAAACCCACTCCGCATATCGGCAGGATCTGATAAAATTGGCATCGTAGAGCCTTGTAATATCTGCCTTGATAGCTTCATGCATATCGGCCTTAAATCTCCTGGGAGCTTGTTTAAACGGCCGATAGCCTGGTTTTATAGGTAGCCGATGTTCTACAATTGATCGGCTTAATCCTGGCATCTCATGATATTCCCATGCAAAACAATCCATGAATTCTTTTAAAAGATGTACCAATTTACTCTTATATTCCCTTGGCAGGTTAGCACTTACATACGTTGGCCTAGGCCTATCACCTATCTCTATGTCCACTTCTTCAAGCTTATCGGCCGACGTGACGCCTTATCCCAATTTTCCATCCATTTCATCCACCGCATTATTTGTGTAGGGACTAACTTGTTCATCTTGGCTTGTGGATGTTATGCCTTCGTTAAAGTAACTGCTTGCCTCCATCTTCGATCGGCTCGATATCACAGTCAGTTACCTTCAAGAAATCGGCCTTCCAAATTCGTCCGGACAGGCAATCGATTCATTCCATCTCCCAAACTGCAAGATCGGCACTGGCCACATGTACTGATCTGTCGGCCTACACAATCTCGACCTGGCCCCCTTGCCACTGAATAAGGCATTGATGCATTGTCGAAGGGACGCAACAATTTGCGTAGATCCAATCTCGCCCCAACAACAGGCTGTAGGACCCCTTTCCATCAAAGACAAAGAAGGTTGTAGGGATTGTCTTGTTACCAACTGTAAGCTCCACGTTCAACACCCCCTTTGCTTCGGACGCATTGCCGCCAAAATCTTTTAACACCATATTTGTCTTGATCAGATCCTCAGGTACTTTTCCAAGCTTCCTGAAAGTTGTATATGGCATCAAATTCACTGCCGTGCCGCCATCGACTAGCATCTTCATCATCGGCCACCCATTGACGTATCCCTTGATGTACAACAGCCGGAGGTGCCTATAGCTGGTGTCAGCTGGCTTGTCAAACACGGCCTGCTCTGGTAACAACTGTAGCTTAGCCGAAGATTGCTCCATCTCATCATCGGCTATTACTTCATCGACCATCTGTATACTATACTCCGCTGGCAATAGAAAGACCATGTTAACAGATGCCGATGCTATGCTTTTACCTTTTGTGGACGCAAGAGCTTGAGTTGACGTGGTATTATCCTCATCGGCCTCTACCACTGTAGACCTTATCTTCCATTCTTTCCTGGTTTTAGTAGGCCAATGTGCGATCGCTGCCTGCTGTTCCCGGATCTTTTCTTTCTGCCTTAACCTCTGGACCCATCGCTTCTGGGTTTTGCTAAATAAATCACCTGGGCACCATTGAGGGTTTTGGACTTGCTCATCACCTTCTGCCCGACGATCATGGTGCATCGGCCCCAGCCTCTCGTGTACGGGTTTCTTCTGCTTGATCAGCCGATGCGCCTGTCTGCTTGAACTGCCCTGGTAAGATTCCTCCATGTCGTTGCATGCTGGACATTCTTGCATCGTCGGCAACCTCATCCCTTCTTTCCAACAAAATCGAAAAAACTCGCATTTCCAATGAGGATCATAGGATTTATCTTGGTCAGCATAGTCTTGTGCTTGCTCTTCACGCCTCCGCTGGTATTTCTTGATGAGGCTTTCTGAGGTTTGATGGGATCGCTTTTTGGTCCAATAGGCATCGCTATCGGCCCTGCAAGCCCGCACCATGTTAACTGGGAACGGGTGTCCTTCTATCTTCATCGGCCTTTTGGCTTCATCAAACTTGATCCTGCCTTGTTCGATGGTCGACTGTATCTGTTGTCGAAAGATTTTGCATTCATTTGTATGGTGCGAGTACGTGTTATGCCACTTGCAATATCTCCTTTTCTTTATCTCTTCAGCCGATGGCAACACATGACCTACTGGCAATTGTATCTGCTTCTCTTGCAGTAGTAAGTCAAATATCTTGTCGGCTGTGTTGATGTCGAAGTCGAATTTATCTTCTTTATCGCCCTTCTTGATCCATTGACATGTGGTTGGCTTCCTTATCCGGGCCCATTCAGCCAAATCAACTTCAGCATCGACATCTTCATCTTCATCGGAGTCGTATTGATAAACGCTGTTGACCTTCTTTGTGCATTTCCTTGCCTCCTGGAACCTATGCTCATGGGCCGATACTCTCTGAGCTAGCTGAGCTATACTTTCAAAATCTTGCGACGGGAACCTTTCTCGTATCGGCCCGAGTAGCCCCTGGAACGCCAGATCGGCCAGCTGGGAATCGGTCAAGCTGAGGCTATAGCACCTGTTTCTAACATCCCTGAATCGTTGAATGTAGTCCGGGACCGATTCGTCAACTCTCTGCCTGATGGCGGTAAAATCAAACAGCTTCGTTTCTTGTACTCCATTGAAGAAATATCGATGAAACTATTTCTCTAAGTCTACCCATCCTCTGATAGAATTGCAGGGCAGAGAGGAAAACCAAGTGAATGCCGATCTTGACAAAAATAAAGGGAAAAATCTCACCCTCAACGCCTCCACAGCCGATGCCTCACCACACTGGGCTAAAAACCAGCTGATATGCTCATATGTGGAGACATTGTCTTGCCCGAAAAATTTGGAGAAGTCAGGAATCTTGTATCGGCTTGGCAACGGCACTCTGTCGAACTCCTCTGGATATGGGTGCCGATATATTGTTGCGCTCTCCTTGGGCTTTAAACCGAATTGATCACACATCACTTCGGCTATCATATTGGCCCAATGCCCTTAAGTGATTCCTGCGGGCTGGTGTGGAAGTTCTTGATGATACGGCTGTTGAAAACCTTCCGGCCGATATTGCCTAGGGGAGTATGGCTGAAAGTAATGACTCAAATTTGGTGCACCATACTGCCCCTAGAGTACTGCTGATAGCCTTGCGGCGTGTTGTAGGCAGCTACTTGTGGAGGATTGCATGGTAAGGGAAATTGGGTTTGTCCAGCTGATGCTGGATTGGCAGGAGCTTGTTGTATCGGCTCAACCATCGGCTGTTGCAAGGCTGCTGACGCTTGTCTCCCCCTCGTCCACTGCGTCAATTTATCTTCTGTGATATGCTGGGGGCTCCTTTCGCCTGCTTCGTCAAGACCAACGGCATGGTCGGTACTGGCTGGGCCGATGTAGGTGAGATTGGCGCCGTCGGCTGTAGAGCCGTACTTAGATCAGTCCTCAAGGTCCGATATGGAGGAAATTTGTTATCAGGCAGGAAGATTAGCCCTTGAGGCTTGTGTTGGTGAATGGAACCATCTAGTATCGATTTAACTATGTTGGTCAACGTGTTCACCAGGACTCTGGATTGGTTGATTAGTGCTGTGTGAACTGCAGAGTCGATGCGGTCCTGTAGCGTCGGCGCAGCGCTGCGAGTATCGTCTTCAGTTTTCATGGCTTGATCTTGGGCTGCCGCCGATGTGCTAGCTCCATCCCCAGAGCTCGGCATTATCACCTTGGATTTTTGAATGATGGTGCCTTGCCGAGTCCTAGAGTATGTTTGCAAGTACATGTTCTGGAACTGCTCGATCAACTTTGTCATCTCAGCCTTTTACTCTTTGTTAAGCTGATCAGCAGTCACCGGAACAATATTTTCTTCTGAAACGTCGCTCTGCTTGGACATCTTGAAGCGAACTTGTTGATGGTGTGAAGCTTGTGTTCTTCTGTCCCACCGGGCGTGCCAAAAGCGTGTTGACGCAGAATTTCAGCCCGTCCTCGCTTCAAAAGCGGGTTTCGCGTTACCACGGTGGCCTGGGAGATTTGCTTAACTCCAGTGCAGGTCCAATGGCTTGCCTAGGTGTGTGTAGGGCGTGCTAGTTGATTTGATTTGCAATCAACAAGAATAAACAAGTAAACCGTGTTAGCGAACGATGGCTGATCGGCCAGTAGGCCGATGTCGCATCGTGAGAGCCTAGCCGATAAGGCAAGACTGTATCGGCCTACTTGAGGTTATAATAAAATAAGAATAAAATATAGCTCTAATCTCATCGGCCTTCATTAAAATGTTTAGCCGATGAAGGATATAAGAAGTAAATGCACTAGCTAATACTCTAGTGTAAACTTATACGAACCGATCGGCCGATATAAATATACTGATCACAGAAAAACCCTGAAATTAATCTATGACAAATACATTTATATCTGTCAATCCACTCATATAGGTGGCAAATACATATAAAAACATAAAGTAATCACATGTATTAGATAAGACTGGCTGAAAGCCTGGTACTATCCTTAATTACGATCGATGACAGGCTTTGAGTTAGATCTCAAAACACGGCTAAGGTCCATAGCAACTCACAGTGTAAATTGAAAAGTAACACAAAAAGAATCAAGCCGTCGATCGCTTTTGGGGATGGTAGATGCCTTGGATGATCTAGATGAGCAAGTTAATTCAGCCATCGTCGACAACAAACCCTAAAACGAGTTTACCGTTGGCAATGTAGAATTGAGATGCCACGTCTAGATCATTCAAGACACGATAAACGACGATCACGTCGCCAGGGCTTAGCGTGTCTAAGACTACACGCAAGCCCCGACGACGTAGATCGTCGAGTACGAGTTCTTACCTCTGCTCTGGGGAAGCAAGAACTCGCCGGAGATTAACCTTTTGCGAGGGTGGCGATGCGCCAAAAGTATATTAAACTGTAAGTGTTTGATTGATTGTGTGAGAGAGTTTCTAAGTACAAACTACCGGGATATTTATAACCGTGATTTACAACATTGTCCATATAGGACACGATTTTATCTATAACTAACAAATAAGTCCTTATGGCAGACTCTTGCCATAGATTAGATCGAAACTAGCTTAACTTCCTAATTAAGAGATACAATTGCTAAAACCGGGCCTTATCCCAATTTGGCAATCTCCTTTGAAGCTTAACTCAAGCCCAAACTGAGCCCACTCTGCCTCCTTCAGCTTCCTGCTTTCATCGGCCGATAGCCACATTGAACCCGCATCGACCGACACAGACCCTCTGCTGGCGCTCCACTTGGTCCGATACACCGCTGAATCCGATACAGGACTTGGTCCGATAGCGTAACCGATTCGACTCAAAGTGCTCTGTCTTCTCCGCATCGGTTTTCTCTTTCTTCTCCGAGTAGATTGCAAAAATCTGTTGTTAACAGTACCACAGAAGACAAATCTTTCTAGCCATAGATTGAGGAAAGATACATGTTCCAAATCAGATATCGGGTCGTGTCACACCCCGAAGTTTGCTTTCCAGGTTAAAATTCGTGAAATAAATCGCGTCAAATAAATTTTTCTTTTTAACATAGAGCAAATTTCTAATTTAAAAATAAAGTTAATCAAGTGGAAATGGCATGGTGAGATTTTTCTTGAGTTCCCCATGTTAAAATACATTAACAGGATTTTTAGTAGAATTTTCAGAGCCCTAGAAATAATTTTAATTAATTAAAAACCTCAAGCGCAGTAAATAAATCCCTGGGAAAAATTCTTTTTCCTTTTTTCTTTTTTTTTCTTCTTTTGGGCCGTCGGCCCACCTCCCTCCTCTTTCCCGGGCCGGCCCAAGCCGCCGCGCCGTCCCGCCCCTCCTCCTTTCCAGGCCGATCCAAGCCGCCGCGCCACCTCGCCCCTTCTCCTTCCTAGGCCGGCCCGAGGCCGTGGCCCGAGAGCCCGAAGTCCGCGTCGCCTCCCTCGCCGCTCGGGTCGCTGACTGGTGGGGCCGGAGCCCGGGCCTTCTCCGGCTCGGCCGGCCGCCGCCTCCCGTGCGCACCGCCGCTTTCTCCGGCGGGGTTTTCGCAACCGCCGGCCGAATCCTAGCCCGGGGCCCCCTTTATATTTTCTCCGCCCACCGCCTCCTCTCTCGTTTCCCCCATTGCGCCGCCGTCTACCAAACCCCAGCGCCGCCGCCGCCGTCGCCTCCCTTGCCGGTGAGCGCCGCCGCCTCCTCTCTCTCTCCTCTCTCTCGGCGCCGCCGTGCGCACCGCCCACTCAGCTGCCGCTAGGCTGCCGCTCCGCCGCTGCCCGCGCACGCGCGGCCGACTCATCCGGCCACGGCCGCACCGCTGCTTCCCGCCGCCACCCGCGCCGGCCACCGCCGCTAGGCTGCGCGCTCCGCCGCGCCGTGGTCGCTGCGTGGCCGCTGCGTCACCGTGCCGCCTCGCCGCGTGGCCGCCTCGTCGGCGCCGTGCGTGCGCCACGTGGTGCGCTGCCGCCGTCGGCGGTGGACTCGGTCCACCGTGGACCGGGATCCCCGTGCCACTGACAGGTGGGGCCCACCTGCCGGAGCCGCCGCCGACGTCAGCCCTAGCCCCGCTGACGTCAGCCCTGGCCGCCTCGCTGACGTCAGCCCTAGGGTTATTGCGCAATAATTGGATAAGGATTTTTTTGTTTATAGTAAAAAACATAGTTAATCTTGTAAAATTCATAACTAATTCATCTGGACTCCGTTTGAGTCCATTCAAGTTGCAAAAAATTCATAAAAATGTCTAGAATCCATTAAAAATGGTTTTGTACTCTGTTTCAGTAGACTTATAGCTTGTTTGCTTGTGTGTTTTGTTTGTCGCTTAGATTCCGGTAATTCCAACTCTCCGATTTACTTCGAAGTTGTTGCCGAGGTCGACCCAGCGCAAGAGCAAGGCAAGTCATGCTTATTCATTTGATCATATTGTACCTAAATTGCGAATGTCTTATTTTTCTCTAAATATTGCATTGTTTTATATTGTCACTTATGGGCTTATTTACCTATTGTACTCAGCCTTATGTTTCAATTATCATATTCCTTTGATAGATTGGGAAGTAATTTCAGTAGTCGCTAGGATAGGACATGCTTAGCCCTGCTTAGAAAACATTAGCTCACTAATGGGATAACTAATGCTTCATTATTACTTAATGGCTGCTTATTTTATGTTGGCTCACGATGGTTAATCGTGAATGATTAAATTGGGTCAACCAAAATCTGAATAATGGAGGGTTGTGAGCACATGGTTTTGATGGTCGTGCTCATGACAGTTAAGGACCGGTTCGCGGGAAACCCTGGAAGAATTATCGTACTTTTCACAAGCCAGCATGGGTAATGGCTGGACTTGTAGTATGGCCTTTTTCCTAGCTGACGCATCCAGGCGAGGGTGGGAGTGATGGAGTTGAATCGGTGAGGGTTTACTCATTGATCAGCTGCCAAATTCACCTAGACATGAGAGGGGGCTGCCTTCCTTGGTGTAAAGGCGGGGGCGAAACCTGAGGTGTGGTGCGCTTGGTTAGGAAGGGTTGTGCGAAGGGTCCTGTAACAGTTTCCTTTCCGGTGTACCGTGGTGGTATGTCGGCGCACGGTAACATGTTGTGGGACTGTGTCTTGTGGGTACAGTTGTACACCTCTGATCAGAGTAGACCTATTCGAATAGCCGTGCCCGCGGTTATGGGCGATCAACCAGATTCACCGTGATTAGTTATACTTTCTAATGACCTGACTTAATGGAACTGGTGTAGTCCAGGTGGTGGTTTGGGCCTGTCGCAACGTGGTGTAGCGTTGGACAGTGATGGTTCAATGTTGATTAATTAACTCAATTGTTTTTACTGTATTCAACTATTGTTTTTAAATGCGTATTTTATGCAAATAACCACTTCAGCCTCCTTTGTTATTGCTTTCATCATTATTCCTCTTTTCCGGTATGACTTGTTGAGTACAGTGGGTAGTACTCAATCTTGCTTAATTTTCCCCACCTCAAAGTTAGAGAATGCGTCGGATGGAGGCTACTCAGAGGAGTAGGCTTGTGCTTGCCATCAAGGGTGCCTATGGATTGGAGTTGCTACGCTGTGTTTGTCTAGTTAATTAGAATAGTTTGTTTTCTTTTTCCGTTGCGTTTATCTAATAGATTTTTATGATGTTTGTAAGACGTGGATCTGTATGTCAACTTTGTCGTTTGTGTACCCTGGTTGGTCCTAGACAGGGATTTTTAATACACATTCTACTTGGAATTCGGGTTAGCGAATTTCTGGGTTTGACAGGCTGGTTTCGGCATGCTTTGTGATATAACCTGTCACACCCTGAAGTTTCCCCAAATCGTAAAAGTCAAGTTTAATAATTTATCTGAGAAATTGTTTAATTAATATGGAGAAAAGTCCAATTAATTAATGCTTTAAAGAAGTGGAAATGGCAAGGTGGAATTTTTCTTGAGGTCCCCGTGTCAAAATACAATAATAGGATTTTTAGTGGAATTTTCAGAGCCCTAAAAATAATTTTAACCAATTAAAAACCTCAAGCGCAATAATTAAAACCCTGGAAATCCTTTTTCCTTTTTCCTTTTTCCATTTTCCTTTTTCCTTTTCCTTTTTTCTTTTCCTTTTCTTCCTTTCGGGCCGTCGGCCCAATTTTTCCCTCCTCGGCCCAGGCCGCCGTGCCGCCCCCGCGCGCCTCTCCCCCTCTCTTGGTCCAAGGCGGCCCAAGGCCGCGCCCACGCCTCCCCGCGCCCCTCCTCTTCCCGGGCCAGCCCAAGTCGAGCCGCCCGGGAAGTCCGCTTCGCCTCCCCGCCCGCTCGGCCGCTGACGCGTGGGCGCCGCGGCCGAGTCCATCTCAGACCCGGCCACCGCCGCACCGCCCGCCGCCCGTGAATCCCGGCGGTATTCCCGCCACGCCTCCCCTATTTATCCCCCTTCCGAGGCACCCCCCCCTCCTCGTTTCCCCCGCCGCCGCCGCCGCCGCCCCAAACCCTAACCCTAGCTCGTGAGCCGCCGCCGCGTGCGCCGACCGTGCCTTTGTCGCCCGTGCGCCGCCGCCCGTGCGCCGCCACTCCGTCGTAGCCCGCGCACGCCGCTCGGTTGCCCCGCCGCCGTACCGCCCCAGCCTCCAGCTGCCTGCCTTGGTGTAAAGGCGGGGGCGAAACCTGAGGTGTGGTGCGCTTGGTTAGGAAGGGTTGTGCGAAGGGTCCTGCCACAGTTTCCTTTTCGGTGTACTGTGGTGGTATGTCGGCGCACAGTATTGTGTTGTGGGACTGTGTCTTGTGGGTATAGTTGTACACCTCTGATCAGAGTAAAACTATTCGAATGGCCGTTCCCGCGGTTATGGGCGATCAACCAGATTCACCATGATTAGTTGTACTTTCTAATAATTTGACTTAATAGAATTGGTGTAGTCCAGATGGTGGTTTGGGCCTGTTACAACGTGGTGTAGCGTTGGATAGTGATGGTTTAATTTTGTTTAATTAACTCAACTGTTTTACTATTTTCAACTATTGTCTTTAAATGCATATTTTATGCAAATAGGCATTGCAGCTCTCCTTTGTTATTATTTGCATCACTATTTTCTTTTCCGGTATGACTTGTTGAGTACAGTGGGTAGTACTCAGTCTTTCTTTATTTTTTCCCCCACATCGGAGTTGGAGTATGTATCAGATGAAGACTTTTCGGAAGAGTAGGCTTGTGGCTACCGTCGAGGAATGCCTGTGGATTGGAGTTGCTACGTTGTGAATGTTTAGTTTATTAGAATAGTGTGTTTTCTTTTTCCACTGCATATTTTTGTAAGAGTTTTTTTATGGTGTTTTGTAAGACGTGGATCTGTATGGCAACTTTGTCGTTTGTGTACCCTGGCTGGTCCTGGACAGGGATTTTAATACACATTCTGCTTGGAATTCGGGTTAGCGAATTTCTAGGCGTGACAAGTTGGTATCAGAACCGACCTTGACTGTAGGACAAGCCAACTAGAACCCTAAGAGCCCTCTAAAACTTTTTCATGTGCATTTTTCCTTAATTTGATATTGTTTTGGGAAAAATTCGGGATCTGTGGTCTTTGGGATTTCTGAAAAAAAAAAAGTTCCTTGCATCAAAAATTTTCTTTTGTTACCTGAGTTCTTTAAAAAATGTTTTTAAAATTGGATTTGAGCATGCATTGAGTCCCGTTCCTTTGCCCTCTCTGGATGGCAGGTCATCCCCCGATGCACCGTGGTCAAAGTATGGAAGGTTTCGTGGCAGAGCTTGCCCGTATGACCTTGGTTGTAGGGTACCTTGAAGCGCCGGAGTATACCACGATCGAGCCTCTCATTGGCGAGTTCCCATTCAGAGTCCGTTTGGAAGTACATGGCTTCGTGGGCATCAGTCTTCCCAATATGGTGGTCACCGCTTCAGGAGGGTCTGATGAGCACGCCTGTCAAGAGGCGGCTTACCTGATGATGGCCAGGATGCGAGAACTGCATGACCACGCTCTCCACAACTCAGCGTACCCTATCACCCTCGCCGTGGCAGCTCTTCTAACAGCAGCACCTACCGGTCCGCAGCGGAGGAGAATGACACTACCTTCGGACGGATGATCACAGTGATGAAGGGTTTGGACAAGATGCACGCTGATCTCCACAAGGCATCCAAGGCTCTCAATGATCAAAAGTTGATCAAGATTGCCCGTTTGGAGGATGAGGTCGCGCGACTCAAGGCCGATAATGCTAGGTTGCAGGGACGCCCAGCGCCAGGAGGACTCAGGATTCATACTACGCCGAGGAAGAGGACCACCGCTCCCGTGCATATCCAGCTTGCGCCAAGGAATTCACCACCACCACCAGCGCCAGTTCCGCCCGGCTACGACTCCACCGACCGCAGGAGCCGTTCCGAGCATTAGGCTTGTTACCCTTAGTTTTTCCGTGTTTCTTAGTTTACTTGCTTGCTAGTTTCTGTGTGCTAGGTTTGTTGCTCTAGGGGTTAGCCGATGGTCGATACCATGTGCCTATGGTATGGCTGTCTCCATAAGGATTTTGCTTGCCTTTTTAGTGTTTCTAAATTAGATCAGAACAGTAATAGTTTAATTAATATATTGAAGCTTAGTTTCTGAGCAGTCTGTTTTTCTTTCTTTTCCTTTTCGTTCTGCTGGTTCTTCTCCTTCAGATGGTCAACACAAGGACAAGTGGTAACAAAAACGGACAGGAGGGATCACAGGCCAATGGAACAAACACCAACGCTCCTCCCCCACTACCTGAGAATCCCACTCTTGCTCAGGTATTGGCTAGCCAGACCCAAATGATGGCAACTATGATGCAGCAAATGTAGCAACAACATCAACAAATGCAACAGCAGATGTTGCAACAGATGCAACAATAGGCCTAGTAGCAGTAGGCCCAATAGAACTAACCACCACCCCAATCCAAGTTGCCAGAATTTCTTCGTGTCCGGCCGCCGGTTTTCTCGAGTACCACCAATCCCATGGAGGCGAATGATTGGCTTCATGCTATTGAGAAGAAGCTTAATCTACTCCAGTGCAATGATCAAGAGAAGGTCGCTTTCGCCACCCATCAATTGCAGGGTCCCGCTTCAGCTTGGTGGGATAATTACCTGGTCACCCGTCGACCCGGAACGGAGGTCACTTGGGCGGAGTTTTGCCGCAGTTTCAGGAAAGCCCAAATTCCTGACGGCATAGTGGCCCAGAAGAAGAGGGCGTTTAGAGCACTCCATCAAGGTAACCGGACGGTGACGGAATACCTCCATGAGTTCAACCGTCTCGCACGTTACGCTCCGGAGGATGTGCGCACTGATGCGGAAAGGCAGGAAAAGTTTCTTTCCGGCCTGGATGATGAGTTGGCAAACCAGCTAATCTCAGGAGATTATGCTGATTTCGAGAAGCTAGTTGACAAGGCGATTCGTCAAGAGGATCAACGTAACAAGATAGATCAAAAGCGAAAGGCAGTCCAATTCAGGGTGCAGCAGGGAAGTCAACAGAAGCCCCAGTTCATCGCCGGACAGCAAGGTGGACCTTCTACAATGATTGTTCGTCAACATCGACCCTATCAACCTGGTAATTTCAACAACAACAATGTTGGCAGTCGCAACAATAATGGGGGACAGTCCAACCGCACCCCAGCTCCGCGCCCACCAATGGCCGCAGCTCAGCCAACTCCATCAACTCAACCCAGGAAGGAGTCCGACGGAAAATCATTTGTCTGCTTGAACTGCAACGAGCCCGGCCACTTCGCCAACAAGTGCCTGAAGATGAGGCGCGCAGGATCCAAGTTTGTTCATGCTCGAGTCAACCATGCATCAGCAGAGGAGGCGCAGGCTGCACCAGAAATGGTATTGGGTACGTTTCCTGTCAATTCAATTTCAGCCCTCACTCTTTTTGATTCTGGTGCTATGCATTACTTTTTATCAAAGCGTTTTGCTGGGACATATGGGTTGTCAATAGTGGAACTTAGAACGCCTATGTGGGTTTACACTCCTGGGAATGAGATGACCACAGCTCACTACTGCCCCTCTGTGGTAATAGAAATCCAGGGTTCTAAATTTCTAGCCAATCTTATCCTTCTTGAAACCAAGGACCTAGATGTCATTCTTGGGATGGATTGGTTAACCAGGCACAAGGGAGTTATCGATTGCGCTAATCGCACTATCACTCTGGTTAATGAGAAAGGAGAAGTGGTGACGTTCCAGTCGCTGACACCCCAGAAGCAGAGAGTGTGCTTGAACCAAGTCGATGGGATGAAACAGATCGCAGAAGAAGGGAAAGATCTTAGGAAGTTTGAGGATATTCCTATTGTTAGAGAGTACCCTAAAGTCTTTCCGGATGACATAACCACAATGCCACCAAAGAGAGAAATTGAATTTCGGATTGATTTAGTACTGGGAACTGCCCCGATACACAAGAGACCCTATAGGATGGGAGCCAACGAACTGGCGGAAGTCATGAAGCAAGTTGATGAACAGTTGCAGAAAGGATACATTCGCCCGAGTACGTCACCTTGGAGTGCTCCGGTGATCTTTGTGGAGAAGAAAGATAAGACCAAGAGGATGTGCGTCGATTATCACGCCCTCAATGAGGTGACCATCAAGAACAAATACCCGTTACCTCGGATTGATGATTTGTTTGATCACCTAAAGGGAGCAACATGGTTCTCCAAGATAGACCTGCGATCAGGCTACCACCAATTGAGGATTAAAGAGGAGGACATTCCGAAGACGGCATTCATTACTCGGTATGGGTTGTTTGAGTGCACAGTCATGTCTTTTGGACTTACCAATGCACTGGCCTTTTTCATGAACTTAATGAACAAGGTGTTCATGGAATTTCTGGATAAGTTCGTTGTGGTTTTTATCGATGATATACTCGTTTACTCTAAGTCTAAGGAGGAGCATGAACAACATCTCCGCCTGGTACTTGAGAAGTTAAAGGAACACCAATTGTATGCCAAGTTTAGCAAGTGTGACTTTTGGCTCAAAGAGGTACAGTTCCTAGGCCACATCATCACCGCTCAAGGAGTAGCGGTAGACCCGTCGAATATGGAGTCGGTTATGAAGTGGACCCCACCGAAGACAGTCACGCAGATCCGAAGTTTTCTTGGACTTGCAGGTTACTACCGTCGGTTCATAGAGAATTTCTCCAAGATTGCCAAGCCAATGACACAGTTGCTGAAAAAGGATGAGAAGTTCAAGTGGTCAGCAGAATGCAACAAAAGTTTTGAGGAACTTAAGAAGAAGTTGGTAACGGCACCAGTCTTAATTCTGCCAGACTAGACTAAAGATTTTTAGGTTTATTGTGACGCGTCTCGCCAAGGGTTAGGATGCGTGTTGATGCAAGAAGGCAGAGTGGTTGCATACGCTTCGCAGCAACTGTGCCCACATGAGAATAATTACCTCACTCATGATCTGGAATTAGCAGCGGTGGTACATGCCCTAAAGATCTAGAAGCATTACCTTATTGGAAACCGTTGTGAGGTGTATACAGATCACAAGAGTTTGAAGTATATCTTCACCCAACCGGACTTAAATCTCCACCAGCGAAGATGGTTGGAATTGATTAAAGACTATGATCTAGGGATCCACTACCATCCCGGTAAAGCTAATGTAGTGGCAGATGCTTTAAGCCGAAAGAGCTACTGCAGTTCCACCAGTACAGGAGAGATGAGCAGCCAGTTGCAACAAGACTTCGAATGGCTGAACCTCGGTATTGTTGAACATGGGCTCGCGTCTGCTCTAGAAGCACGACCAACGCTCGTGGAGCAAGTCCGAGCAGCTCAAGCTAAAGATCCGGAGATAGCGGAGCTCAAGAAAAACATGAGGGTCGGAAAGGCCCGAGCTTTTTCCGAAGACGAGCATGGCACGATATGGATGGAAGAAAGACTGTGCGTCCCAGAAGACAAAGAGTTAAAGGAGTTAATACTCACGGAAGCTCATCAAACTCAATATTCAATTCATCCTGGCAGTACCAAAATGTACCAAGACCTCAAAGAGAAATTTTGGTGGGTTAGCATGAGAAGAGAAATAGCTGAATTCATCGCACTCTGTGACATGTGTCAGCGAGTCAAGGCAGAACATCAAAGGCCTGCAGGACTGTTACAGCCTCTCCAAATTCCGGAATGGAAATGGGAAGAAATTGGAATGGATTTCATCACAGGTTTGCCAAGAACGTCGTCTGGACATGATTCTATCTGGGTCATCGTGGATCGACTCACGAAGGTGGCTCATTTCATTCCTGTACATACTACCTACTCTGGAAAGAAGCTAGTAGAACTCTACCTCGCAAGAATCATGTGTTTGCATGGAGTGCCTAAGAAGATCGTATCGGATCGAGGAAGCCAGTTCACCTCAAAGTTCTGGCAGAAATTACAAGAAGAATTGGGTACACGTTTGAACTTTAGCACGGCTTACCATCCGCAAACCGATGGCCAAAATGAGCGAGTGAACCAGATACTTGAGGATATGCTCAGAGCCTGTGCGCTCGATTTTGGAGGAGCATGGGACAAGAGTTTGCCATATGCCGAGTTTTCCTACAACAACAGTTATCAAGCCATCTTGCAGATGGCACCATTTGAGGCGTTATATGGCAGAAAGTGCCGTACCCCGCTCTTTTGGGATCAGACCAGAGAACGACAACTATTTGGGACTGAAGTCTTGAGCGATGCAGAGGAGAAGGTCATAACCGTCAGGGAAAGGTTGAGAATCGCGCAGTCTCGACAGAAAAGCTATGCCAACAATCATCGAAGGGAGCTAGCTTTCGAAACAGGGGACTACGTGTACCTTCGTGTCACACCGCTTCGAGGAGTACACCGTTTTCAAACTAAAGGCAAATTGGCACCACGCTTTGTGGGACCATACAGGATCCGTGAACGTCGAGGAGAAGTTGCTTACCAGCTTGAGCTTCCACCCAACATGGCTGGTATCCACGATGTGTTTCACGTCGCGCAATTGAAGAAATGTTTGAGAGTACCGGAAGAACAGGCCAGTCCCAATCAAATTGAGATTCAAGAGGACTTGACTTATGTGGAGAAGCCGATTCGTATTCTCGAAACCAACGAGAGGAGGACCAGAAACAAGGTTACCAGGTTCTGCAGAGTTCAGTGGAGCCATCACTCTGAGGAAGAAGCTACATAGGAAAGAGAAGATGAATTGAAGGCCGCCCATCCGCACCTCTTCACCAGCATCTCTGAATCTCAGGGTCGAGATTCCGTTTAAGGGGGTAGATTTGTCACACCCTGAAGTTTCCCCAAATCGTAAAAGTCAAGTTTAATAATTTATCTGAGAAATTGTTCAATTAATCTAGAGAAAAGTACAATTAATTAATGCTTTAAAGAAGTGGAAATGGCAAGGTGGAATTTTTCTTGAGTTCCCCGTGTCAAAATACATTAACAGGATTTTTAGTGGAATTTTCAGAGCCCTAAAAATAATTTTAACCAATTAAAAACCACAAGTGCAATAATTAAAACCCTGGAAATCCTTTTTCCTTTTCCTTTTTTCTTTTCCTTTTCTTCCTTTCGGGCCGTTGGCCCAATTTTCCCCTCCTCAGCCCAGGCCGCCGCGCCGCCCCCGCGCGCCTCTCCCCCTCTCTCGGTCCAAGGCGGTCCAAGGCCGTGCCCGCGCCTCCCTGCGCCCCTCCTCTTCCCGGGCCGGCCCAAGCCGAGCCGCCCCAGAAGTCCGCTTCGCCTCCCCGCCCGCTCGGCCGCTGACGCGTGGGCCCTGCGGCCGAGTCCATCTCCGACCCGGCCGTCGCCGCGCCGCCCGCATTACCGCGAATCCCGGCGGGATTCCCGCCGCGCCGCCCCTATTTATCCCCCTTCCGAGGCACCCCCCCTCCTCGTTTCCCCCACCGCGGCCGCCCCAAACCCTAACCCTAGCTCGTGAGCAGCCGCCGCCGACGCCGCCGTCCTCCGCCGCCGGTGAGTATCGCCGCCGCGCGCGCCGACCGTGCCGCTATCGCCCGCGCGCCGCCGCTCCGCCGCCCATGCGCCGCCGCACCGCCGCCGACCGCGCACGCCGCTCGGCTGCCCCGGCTGCCGCCGCCGCCGTACCCCCCAGCCGCCAGCCGCCGCCGCCGTGTGCTTGGCCGTCGGATCGGCCACTCGGGCCGATCCCGGCCGTCCCTCCCCGTCCCGTGTGGCCGCCACGTGCGCGTCGCGTGGCCACCGCGTCGGCGTCACGCGTGCGCCACGTGGTGCGCCGCGGCGGCGTGGACCCGTGGACTCGGTCCACGGTGGACCGGCCGCCGTCGCGCGGTGACATCAGCGATGATGTCAGCCCTAGTGATGACGTCTGCCCTAGGGTTTTATTGCGCAATAAATCGATTAAGGATTTTCTGTTTATAGTAAAAACACAATTAATCTTCAAAAATTCATAACTAATTCATTCGAGCTCCGTTTAAGTCCATTCAAATTTCATTAAATTCATAAAAATGCAGAGAATCCACTAAAAATGGTTTTGTGCTTTGTTTCAGTAGACTTATAGGATGTATTGTTGTTTGCTTTGTTTGTCGCGCAGATTCCGGCAATTCCGACGCTTCCGTTTATTTCGAGGTCGTTGTCGAGGTCGACCCAGAGTAGGAGCAAGGCAAGTCATACTTATTCATTTGATCATGTTGTACCTAAATTGCAAAACAGTCTTATTTTTCTCTAAATATTGCATTGTTTTATAATGTCATCTATGGGCTTATTTACCTATTGTACTCAGCCTTATATTGCAATTACCTTATTCCTTTGATAGCTTGGGAAATAATTTGAGTAGTTATTACAATAGAACTTGCTTAGCCTTGCTTAGAAACATTAGTTCACTAATGGGATAACTAAAGTTTCATTATTATTTGATGAGGATTATCTCATGATGACCTACGATGGTTAATCGTGGGTGAGTTAATAATTATTTCAACTAAAATCTTGATTAATGGTGGGTTGTGAGCACATGGTTTTGATGGTCGTGCTCATGACAAGTAAGGACCGGTTCGCGGGAAACCCTGGAAGAATTACCGTACTTTCCACAAGCCAGTGTGGGTAATGGCTGGATTTGTAGTATAGCTTTTTTCTAGCCGACGCATCCAGGCAAGGGTGGACGTGATGGAGTTGGGTCGATGGGGGTGTACCCGTTGATCGGCTGCCGGATTCACCTAGGCATGAGAGGGGGCTGCCTACCTTGGTGTAAAGGTGGGGGTGAAACTTGAGGTGTGGTGTGCTTGGTTAGGAAGGGTTGTGCGAAGGGTCTTGTCACAGCTCCTTTTCTGGTGTACCGTGGTGGTATGTCGGCGCACAGTATTGTGTTGTGGGACTGTGTCTTGTGAGTACAGTTGTACACCTCTGATCAGAGTAAAACTATTCGAATAGCCGTGCCCGTGGTTATGGGCGATCAACCAGATTCACCGTGATTAGTTGTACTTTCTAATAATTTGACTTAATGGAATTGGTGTAGTCCAGATGGTGGTTTGGGCCTGTTACAATGTGGTGTAGCGTTGGACAGTGATGGTTTAATTTTGTTTAATTAACTCAATTGTTTTACTGTTTTCAACTATTATCTTTAAATGCGTATTTTATGCAAATAGCCATTGCAGCTCTCCTTTGTTATTATTTGCATCATTATTTTTTTTTCCGGTATGACTTGTTGAGTACAGTTGGTAGAACTCAGTCTTGCTTTATTTTTTCCCCCACATCAGAGTTAGAGTATGTATCAGATGAAGACTTTTCGGAAGAGTAGGCTTGTGGATACCGTCGAGGAATGCCTGTGGATTGGAGTTGCTACGTTGTGAATGTTTAGTTTATTAGAATAGTGTGTTTTCTTTTTCTGCTGCATATTTTTGTAAGAGTTTTTTTATGGTGTTTTATAAGACGTGGATCTGTATGGCAACTTTGTCGTTTGTGTACCCTGGCTAGTCCTGGACAGGGATTTTAATACACATTCTACTTGGAATTCGGGTTAGCGAATTTCTGGGCGTGACATAACCCCACCAGCCTCCTGCAGCCTTGATTTCCATCTTGTTAATGCATTTGATCCTCAAATTGTTGAATATCAATTAGTCGATCAGGAAATATCTAGGCTGGGATGTCTAGCAGTGTTGGCGTCATCAGCTCATGTCAAATTGATGAAATTAGTCGATCAGGAAATATATAGGCCGGTGAGCATGAAGATGTCTAGCAGTGTTGGCGTCATCAGCCCATGTCAAATTGATGAAATTAGTTGATGAGGAAATATCTAGGCCGGTGAGATGTCTAGCAGTGTTGCCATCATCAGCCCGTGGTTGAAGAGGAAAGCATTTAGGGTATTGGACCAGAAGTAACTAGCCGATGCGATAAGGGCTTCATCTTTTTCCATCTCAATAAGAGATAATTCAAGGCATTGAGCGATGTCGTATCGGACCAAAATTGGTGTTTGGCCGGTAGCATGCGCCGATACCAATTTCTCCAGCTAGCCAATTTAGATGGCCAAGACCTATAGTTGAGGTGTCAATCGGAGACCTAAAGTTCGTACCGACATTTATAAAGCTAGAGTGGTTGATCAGCAACAGGGGTAGCTATTTGGTCTCGCAGGTGCTATAGTAAAATGAATAGTAAAAATGAAAAACATGAAGACCATGGAGCATGAACGAGAAAAACTCTAGATCTACATCAAAAACAGGTGGATTTACTGATTCTTACCTTTGGGATTGCATTGACGATGGCCATTTGGAGTAAAAGCGGGGTTTTCACCGGTGGAGTTGGATGTTCTTGGTGAGGTCATCGGAGAAGAGGAGAGAGAGAGAAAGTGAGTTCGTCGGCATGGAGAACGAAGAGATGGCTGCAACGGTGATGATGACGGTGGAGACAGGGGTATTTATACCACACAGTGCCTTGAAGACGTGGTAGTCAAGATGGGCCGATTGGGCCGATGACCTAATGAGCCAGAAAGGCTAACCGGGTCATATAAAGAAATTCTTAAGCATGTCTCCATACTCTAGAATTGGGGGGCATGTGTTAACGGCGAAATATGGCAATTTCCGTTAGTCAAAGACCAGGTCAAAGGAGGATTTCACGCCATGATTTTGGAAGATTTGGTTTGTTCAATATTAGCGAGCTTTCGGGATAAGAAAAGTGTATCTTTATTTATGTTCTAAAAATATAGTCCCGAGCCAATGGAGTCGTGTTAGAATCAGACTCAGAAAGTATAGTTAGCCGATGTGAGTTGTGTGAAAGTCGGAGTTTGTAAATATTTCTTTAAATTAGAGATAGAGTCCTAGTTTGAGTCGATCGTAACAAGGTCGGATTTAGTATAACCTATTGGTATAAATATGTACACCCAAGGTCGTTGTAAAGAAAAACAATTCAATATACAACTTTCGGCGCATCGCCACGCTTCTACTCTCGACGAGTTCTTAGTTTTGAGTTGGGCTACATCGGTTTTAATCTCTAATGATAAAGTAAATATTGTCATCGTCGCTTGTATCGTCAAAATTAGTACTTTCTCGATTAGGTTCAATATATGGATTTAGTCTTTGCATACGTAGCTTATCTGCTATATCGGCTCTTTCTTACATTGCTTTTGCTATCTTAGGTTAGATCTATTATATCAATTACTTTGAATAACATCAATTGGTTTTCTTAAATTTAATCAGTCCATTATTAATTTAGAACTATCTTGGTTGGGTCCAATTTTCTGGGATATAATTTAGTGGATAAATTTATCTTAATCAACAGATGTTAATCACTATTTCATTGGAGTTTTAGCCGATAAGTTATCCATGCATATGATATAACTTGCTATATCGGCCAAAGTTACAAGGTTAATATAATCGGCTAGTTCTTGCAATTGTTATTTTCAATCTAATACTGTCTCGGTTAGGTCCGATGTATCTGGATTGTGATAAATAATTGTAGGTTGCTGGCAATTTATATTTTAGCTTGTCTTAACCGATATTCGCCAAATTGCTTTATATAGAGCTCTCATTAGGCTTTAGTTTCTAACTCATCGGCCCATATTCAAAGATAACATATCCCTGCTTAAAACTTTGATCTTATTACTTTTGATCTTATACTGTCTCGGTCAAGTCTGATCTATCAATATTGATTGTAATAAGATTAAGAAGATTGGTAGGTATATTATGTCTTTGTTTCAGCTGATGATATTTTACTTCCTTCATATTTGAGTTGTATCGGTTATAGCCAATCGATCCGAAATTCCATCGGCATCGGATTGGACAAACCAAACTATATCGGCCCCTTGGCTAATTAGCCCATTGATCTAATATTACTTATTTATTTTTGTTAGTTGCAGGATCAAATTAACTGGCACGCTTTGAACCCGAAATTGATAGGACCTACACTAGAGTAAACAAATCTCTCAGGCCTTCATGTGTACGATGAATGTTGCATCAACACATCATACTCCATAAGTGTCGTCATCGTTGTCGAGCGCAACAAAGTATAGTGCCTAGTTTACTACGTCAGTAAAGTGCTACATGACGTCAGGACCAGATACCCTCAGATCCAGAAGCTGCTCTACGTCGTGGTCATGACATCCTGAAAGTTGTGCCACTATTTCCAGGCCCACAAGGTCACAATCGTCTCCTCATACCCCCTTGGTGAAGTTATTTGCAACAAAGAAGTTGTAGGACGCATTGTCAAATGGGTCGTCAAGCTCATCCAATTTGATGTCCACTTTATCCCACGAATAGCCATCAAGTCTCAAATGCTCATAGACTTCGTCGCTGACTGGACCATCCCCGAGGACGGCAAAATCGATCGAATGGACAACGAGCGATGGACAATGCCTTCAATGGATCATTCAACAGCCAAGTAGCAGGAGTTGGATTCATCCTAACCTCGCCAACCGGAGATCAATTCCAACATGCCATCCAACTCAATTTCTGGGCAACCAACAACACCGCCAAGTACGAAGGACTCCTCACCGGATTAAGAGCAGCTGTATCACTTGGGGTCAAACGACTAGTTGTGAAAGGAGACTCAGAAATAGTCGCTAACCAAGTGCATAAGGATTACAAATACTCTAACGCCAAGTTGTCCAAGTACCTCGCTGAAGTCAGCAAGTTGGAGCACAGGTTCGACAGGCTCGAGGTGCGTCATGTCTATCGCCAAGACAACACCGACGCCGACAACCTCTCCCGCCGAGCTTCCAGAAGAGAACCAATGGAACCTAGCACATTCCTAGAAGTGCTAACCCATCCTTCAATCAAGAGTGAACTAATAAAAAAGTTATTGGGGTTTGTGTATTAAGGATGATATGTTGTACTTAATATCTTTTAATTAACGAGTAGATGACATGATTCAAATTAGAGGCAGCATCCACCTCCACTGTAAAACTTGCTCATAGGAGGATTTAGTGATCGATCGTGCTTTAATACCGGTTAAAAACCCCCTTTAGTACCGGTTGTAGCAACCGAGACCAGTAAATCGAGACTTAAGATCTGAATTTTTAGTACCGGTTGAAAGAATCGGTAATAAAGATACATACTAAGTTAAAAAAATATGTGGGATGTGGGATTCAAACTCAAGATCTCTCACCTCAGCCCTCACGTGCGTTACCATTCCACCTACTACACAAAATCTAACTTAGACAGATATACTTTCTTTTTGAACTAACCCTGAAGACATCTTTAGTACCGATTAGTAACATCAACCGGTACTAAAATATCTTTAGTACTGGTTGGTGTTACTAACCGATACTAAAAATGCATTCTTAGTACCGGTTGATAACATTAACTGAGACTAAAGATCCTCCAGCATTAGTCTCGTTTTGTGTTACCAACCGGTACTAAAGATGCATTTTTAGTACCGGTTGATAATACCAACCGGGACTAAAGATGTGTCTAGTGACTTAAACTTTTAAAATTGGTACTAAAGCAATCGGTACTAAAAATATCTTTAGGACCGGTTTTTAATCTAGCCGGAATATTTGTGTTTTGGGCTTAAAATAAAAAATCGTTTCTCTAGTAGCGTCGAGTTTGGTTCCCTCCAATTGGTATTCGAGAGGTAGCAGCCCTATTAGAGTAACAGTGCTGCATTTGCTTCGATCTTTTCCATGATTCCAACATGTATCTTCCATCCAACAAGCTCGTACATGTCCATCCAAGTAATTCCAAGGAAAAGAATAGTTGTTGCCAATAATGGTTCATCAGTACAATGAATGCTGTGCTTTATTTTCCTAATCAAAATAGAAAGGACAAGTCTTTTTTACTCTCTGAAACTATTGTTATGACAATTGCCTTAGCTCCATTGATCTACGGAGACATCCATACAAGATCAGATGATGATCCCTTGAGAAATTCATGCAAGATCGTGCGACAGCACTGAAAATACCATGCTCAATAATGGAATTCATCCTGATCCTACATCCTCGGCTTTGGCTTTGTTTTGAGAAATTGCTTTTACATAGTGATTTATTTACTCTTTTTCTGTAGGGATAAATATTAGTACTAGTAATTATTTACTCTTTAGAGTAAAGTGCATGGCCTTTCATGCTATGGGAGAGAGGTGAGAGAGAGACCGACATGAATTCTACCTTTACGTGGGACTCACATGTGAGGATTGTGTCTACGGGGATCCATCATGGCATGCTACGTTGGTGAACAGAGCAGATCGGAGCTGGTTTGGACTAGTGATGGCACTCAGGACGAATTTGAGGATATAAAAAATGCATTTTCAGACATTACTTTTTTCTTGTTTATCCCAATCCTGTCAACAGTCTCGAGTAATATATTCCTAGTAGTATACACTTCTCTCCCAAAAAATATCAATGTTTTTTCACAAGTAATATTTTTTCAACAAGATAAAACGTGGATAATAATTTTTAGGACTGCATATCAAACATTCAACACAAAATTTTCACCAAAAATTTGTCTAATGTGACTACAGTATAACAATGATGTTACTATAATGTATCTAATATGAAATTACAATATAATATAATTTGAGAGTCACATGTAATTATACAAACCCGTCATAGGTCAGTGGGAGAGGCGCGTGCACAGAGATCCCAGGATCAAGTCCCTGTACACACCTGCCTAGCATGAATCTCGTCACACATCCAACACAGCCAAAAACTGATAGTCCCCGTTTTCTATCAAATGTTAGATAGCAAATCCCATATTTTTTATGCCAATGGATAATATTAATTACCAGCGACGCATTTGCTCATCATCCTCTGAGAAGGAAGTAGCAACGGCCATCCAATCTTCTAGAAACTTTGCTTGTACTAATAAATTTTGGCACCATCAAAATATTTTAACCCTCCTCTGGTTTTTCCACAATGAATACCATAGCTTATATTGTGACTCCTTGAGGTAATTAATACATGGTGAGAAAAAGTGAACATATGAGACCAGAACAACTAGTCAGTACAGTAATTGCTTAGAGATCACTTGGAGGATTTAATTAAAAATTGAGTTTGGTTCCTTACAACTGACATACGACAGGCAACCCTAACAGTGCAGCATTTATTTCCCATCTCTTTCACGATTAATTCCAGCATGTGAAAGGCCAATCACAGCATTACATCAATCACATAGCATTACAGCAGACAAGTCCAGCCAAGTACTGCCAAGGGGTTCTCAAAAAAAAAAATACTGCCAACGAACAGTGTTAGTTGTTGCCAAGGAATGGGTCATCATATAACAATTCTTCAATGTATTTAACACCCTAATATTACTAGGAAAATTTGATTTTACTCCCTTAAACTATTTTTTAGATAAATTATTTCTTTGATTTACTTTAACACCCTAAACTATTATTTGTTCAATTTACCTCTGAGATACTAAAATGACTCACTCCAAATGATATATCTATTTTCTTTCTCTACACAAGATGTATTTTATGTTGAAATTTTTTTGATACATCACACTAACTTATAAAAGCCCATGCTGTCATCAACACCAATATAATACAAAAAATTAACCCATTCCGATAAACAACTGGGCAAGCAAGAAGATCGACAGTGTGGAGAGAACAGAATTAACAGCCATGGAGGGCAGTGCTCGATCAATTGGACTAGGCTCCGTTCGAGATGGCGCTAAAGGTAGAGGTAGGATTTTCGTTGGCACGTAAAACGAGATAAGCTATTAACATATGATTGATGAAGTATTAATTATTACAAACTTAAAAAATAAATTTATTTGATTTTTAAGTATATTTTTGTGTAAAATATATCGTTTAGTCATTTTGAAGATGTGGTAACGGAAAACAATAAAGTTATCTTTTTGAGTTGCTGAAAAGAACTCACAGCCTTACACGCCCTGAGATTATGCTGATATTGGTTAATTTCAATGCAAGGACAAAGCCGTCTTGGATAGCGATAGAGATTCCATGCGTGATGGAGCAGATCATAACCACACGTTTTTGCTGATTCTACGAAAATTACTCTGTTAGGAGATGACGCAAGAGAAAATTTCTGAACGTACAAACTGATCAGATGAAAGAACATAACAAGGCAGGAGTTACAGTACTGAGCTTTTGGATTAACCAATGATGGGTGTGCCGGGTTCAATGTCCAACGAACAATGGAATCACTAAATAAAACTCAGTGCACCATTCTTTCCTGAGACTTACATTGATTCGCTGAAGAATGTATATACTGTTATTATGCCTTTAACGTTAATTAGGAAGGTAGCCCGCAGATTGCGCGGGCATATATTTTAAATTGTATTTGAAAAACTTATATAGGCAAAATATCAACCAGATGACACCTGTCATGTTTCAAAAGTATTGTTTTTCCATAATTTTTCTTCATCGATATTGCTTAGATAATTTTTCTAAACTATTTATTAGCTTTTAAATATGTAATATCTAATTCATCTGTATAAACAATTATCTATGATATCTTAATGATGGAGTTAGATTTAGTTTGTTTGAAAAATGTGTCTAACAAATTAAGAAGTAAGATCTTTTTTCTTGTTTAATTGAATGTTTTAGTCACGTTTTTTAACAAATCATAAAGAACTATTATTGTTAGTAAACATGTTTTATTTGTATCATCAAGTTAGTCCTCTTTCTAATTGGTTCACATTGACGCAAGTTGCTACATACTTACATATAAACTAACAAAGACATATTATAGATCCACGCTTTCTTGTGATATGTGTGATCTATAGTATTTTTTCTAAAAGAAAATATAGTCAACATGACTTCAAAAATTTAAATTTAATTGTAACAAATATAGCTTTCAACCAACTGTGTACTGCTACCTTAGTGTGGCTTAATATACTAACAAACTCATAATATGGTATAGGATAAATGCAAGGCCATTAAGATCTAAGCATTTAAAAATTGTTATGAAAATGGAATATGTAATGGATGGTCCAATTTTAGTGAAATGTAAGAACCAACTTTTTTACGAACTTATTTTATTTTCTCCAAATAGTTCAATTTAGGGGTTACGTGATATTTTCTATTTTTAGTTTTATTTTATACTAGTTCAAAATATAGGTGTTATGGATCTTTAAAATATTGGTTTAATTAAGAATAGAGCAATAGTTAGAATAGAAATAAGATGTGTAGCTTAAAAAATATGCATGTTTAGTTATTATTGATTATTTCTCGCTATAAAAAAGGAGGCGGAGAGGAGAGAGTGGAGAGCTCGAGCTGAGAAGAGAGGGGATGGGTAATGTTGTGTTGTGCACATATGAGGGGAGAGCGACGTGGTGGCGGTGTTTTTTTCTAAATGATTTAAGTGAAAACTGATGATCCGATTTTTTTCTCAAAATTTTTAATATCCTTTTTTTCTAAATTTTAAGACATAACACATGGCAGATTAAGATTTTTTTCTAAAAGTATATCTATTAGTTAAAAATAATAGATCTACCCATTAAGTGAAAACCGATGGTCAAATGTCTTTTCTTACAATTTCTAAGGTTTTAGTTTTAATTAAGATGTAACACATGATGTGTTAAGTATGCTATAGAGGATATACAATGATTTGAGGTGATATAATACTTATTGTCATTTTTTATAATCCTCTGATTTTTTCTATTTGCTTACCATGCAAAGGATAGGCATGTATCTCCAAATGACGTATTTTTATTTTTATACAGTGAAATATGAGTAATATGGATATTGAACTATTTATTTAATTATAAATAAAATACCAATTCAAATAAACTAAAAATTGGATACAACATACGAATTATAATTTTAGCTTTGTAATTATTGATTGTTTTTATATTATGTTGTTAATTAGTTAAAAATTATAAAACGAAGGAGTTGGGTGAGAGAAGAGAAGAGAAAGTCAAAGGGGATAGAGTACACGCACATATAGTTATACTTTTTTACATTTTATAGTGTATTAGTTACTTTTACTTTATTAACTAAAAATAGAATAAAAGCTTTATTGATTGATTAAGATCTATCTTTTTTACTCGTCTTTTCCTACATAGTAGATATTGAAAATATGAAACCTACAAATCTAGTAATGTTATTTTGATTTATTATAATATCAGAATGGGAGGATTAATTTTTTGGAATATACTCTGTGTTATATTCATTTTACTTTTGTCATTGCAGATCTAATTGAATTATTGAGAAGTTATATATGACGATAAAATATATATCATTATTTTTCATAATTTTATAATTGTTTGAATGGCACACAAATGTCAGAACATATAACCCCAAATATGGTTCTTTAAATGTAAAATAATCTAAAGACATAAGCAGAAATATTACATGTATGATTTAGGGGATCCCATGATTTAGATGTTATAGTTGTTTATTTTTTAGCATAAATTTTGCTTTCTAACTAATATATTTAGTTCTCTTTATTTACTTTTATGATTATAGATATAATTTAGTTATTATGAAGTTATGCACAACGATAGAGCCTATATTATTATTATTATTTCATATTTTTTATAATTGCTTTAATGGAATGCAAAAGTTAAAATATAACCCGAAATGACTTTTTTTCTCTAAGTTAAATTATAGTGAAAATTTAGTCTTTAACGTCGAAGGGGACAGAGTACGCACACATATAATTACATTTTTTTTGCATTTTATAGTGTTTTAGCTACTATTACTTTATTAACCTAAAAAAAATAAAACTTTATTGATTGTTTAAGATCTATCTTTTTACTCTTCTTTTCCTACATAGTAGATATTGAAAATATGAACTACCAATCTAGTAATGTTATTTTGATTTATTATAATATCAGAATGGGAGGAGTAATTTTTTGGAACATTACTCAGTGTTAGCTTTATTGTCCTTTTGTCATTACAGATCTAATTGAATTATTGTGAAGTTATATAGGATGATAAAATATATATCATTATTTTTCATAACTTTATAATTGTTTAAATGGCACACAAAAGTCAGAAAATATAACCCTAAAATGGTTCATTAAATATAAAATAATCTAAAGATATAAGCGAAAATATTACTTGTATGATTTGGAGGATGCCATAATTTAGATGTTATAGTTCTCGCATAATTTTTGCTTCCTAACTAATATATTTTGGGAAACTTATAGCTATGTTTATTTTACTTTTATGATTGTAGATATAATTTAATTATTATGAAGTTACACACAATGGTAAAGTCTATAATATTATTATTTTATATTTTTTATAATTGCTCGAATGTCATGCAAAAGTTTGAAAATATAACCTAAAATGACATTTTTCTTTAAGCTGAATTATATTAAAAATTTGGTCTTTAACTATAAATTTAGTCATAAATAATTTTAAAGACTTAAACAGATCAAAAACGTTAGTTGTATGAAATGTTTAACATGAAATTTTTTCTTTTCTAACTAATAAAGTATGATAATAAGAGAAGAAATATATGAAAAAGATGAAGAAATTGAGGGAAGAAGGGGTGGACGTACGTTACTAACGAACGTACGTACTACAGTACGTATAGGCCCAGGTGGACATGGGTTTGGGGGTTTGGGTTTTCTCTCTTTAGATAATTCTAATGGTGGTAAACAATGGGTCCATCAAATTTAATGAAAATCAATGGTCAGATGTTTTTTTTTATAATTTTTAAAAATTTCTCCAATTTATTATAGTGCAACATGATGGTTTAGAAACGTTTACAGGATGTCACGTGATGATTTAGTAATGTTTGTAGGAATTTTAGTGGACTTTTAGTATATAATAGATGGTCATCCACGAGGACAAAAGAATTGGCTACCAACCATTGGAACAGTTCTGCTTTTTTCTTTGTTAGAGATATTCATATTTGTTTGACAATGACTGTTCTGTACAAGTGGACCCATAGTCGTATGTTTCACAAGTGATGTTTATAAAATAAAGAAAAAAGACGAATTATCCTCCTGAACTATCGCGGTCTCTCTCATCTCTCTGGTGTCATGGTCAGCGAGGATGGTGGTGGGCCGTGGCCTCACAGGGAGGGTGCGGCGGGCGGCGCCGAGGAAGATACTAGAGACAGCGGGCAGGGCGCGGTGGGCAGTGGGCAGTGCCGAGGTAGACTCTGGAGACGGCGGGCAGCGGCATCATGGGGAGGGCACGACGGGCAGCGGGCAGCGCCAAGGAGGGCGTTGGAGGCAGCGGGCTACGGCGACGAGTCCACCGCCCTCTCGAGCTCCGCGGCTATGGCGACGAGGCGACAAGTTCTCCTCGGTTCCATCGGCGCGCGCGGCTCCTACTCTGCCTAAGTCTGCGCACAGCTCCTCCTCGGCTACTACCATCCCCGTCGACCCCGCCACCGCATCTGGCTTCGGCCCTGTCGCGCTGCAACCTCCTTGCAACGCCACAGGGAAGAAAGAGAGAGAGTTTAGTAATACTCCATATGACATGTGGGCCCATGTTATTTTTTTTTATTGGATTGCCACATTAGCACCATATGTACGCCACGTAGGACCAAAACTGTTCCGGTTTAGAGCAGGGGTGTAATTCGTCCGGTTTTACAAATTTAGAGTGTGACATATCTAGTATTTGAGTTCAAGGGGTAATTCGATCGGCCGTGATAGTTCAGGGAGTAATTCATACTTTTTCCTAAAATAAATTACAACGAAATTAGGGTATACATGATTCTTGCTGTTGCGCCAAAAGTTTGACCTGTGTTACAAAAAGACCATAGGGAACATGACCAGGCAGCTGCACCGCTGCAACAATTTCTAGCTCTAGAGACCTGGCATCCATCACCACAAACTGGCTCTCTCCGGTATCATCTTCGTGTGTTTAGCACACCACATATCCATTATCCTCATTACTATCCCCATTATCATTGTTTGGCACGAAAAATGGCTCCCCAACAAAGCTCCCAGGGCCAAAGACATGGCGTGCAACCGTGCAGTCGTCAGCACCAACCATGGCAAAGTTGAGCTTTCTTATTTCAGAGAACTTGGGCATCGGTCCGCTTACACCAAAGTATCCATAGCGGTTATATCGACCGACGTAGCCCTGGTGAATCACACCAAACTCACGCCTCTCCGGTGAGAGTGCAGTGCATGAAACGACACCATTGCGGAGATTGATATGTATCATGTCAACTTGAACTCGCATGAGTTCCATGTTGTCAAGCATGTGTTTGACGGATAAGTTGTTTGTTGTCACCAATATAATCTTCTCTCCATCAGCTTCCTCCCAGGCATTAGCCGTATGTAGCATATTGAATCCTGGGACCTTGGACCACCTCATCTCTGACTCGTACTTGGCATACCTTGGTAGCACGCCAATCCGTGGTACCATTGCATGATCCTGTAAAATCAAAGTGTGTTTGATTATTATTTTATGATGAACAACTGATATTTGAGATAATTGGTTTTGATATTTGAGGATTATTGGCGAAGTGGATTTGTAGCCAGTTAGACCGGGTGATGATGAATAATGTTTCAAATGATGAACAAGTGCTTCGTCTGAATGGAGCCGGTCAGACTGGAGTTATGCATGTGGTTAGACGGGCCAGCCCAACGGTCTGACTGGTTGGCTCCTGATTGGAGTTGGTTTTGGGTTGTTTGTTTGGATACTTGTGATTAATTCATGTTTACGACTTTCAAATGATTTTTATGCGTACGTAATACTATTATGTGCTAATGTTAAGTTAAGTTGAAGACAACTTGTGCTCGGATATGGTTTTTTGTTTGATTCATGTGTAGGTGAGTCTTGATGCCTCGGGAGAGCATTGCCGGTGATGGATCAGGAGTCAAGTTGAGAGAAAGTGACGTTCGGACGATCAGGATATCATGCGGCATGCTTAGGCTAAACATCAATGCACGTGGTTGATGGAGATTCCAGATGGCATACAATTAAGATATTGTGTGCGTATGGGATGAGAAGACAAATTTGGAAAGAGTCCAAGTTTGGTATGATAGAGTTTGTAAAGTTTGTTTCTTGTATGGGAAGATTTCCTAGGGGATTAGGACTTCTTATATGAGTTGGATTTGTGGCTTTAGGCTATGGATCTATGGGTATATACAGAGAGGGAGGTTGAGGCCTCTCGGTATCGATTTTCTTAGAGTTGAGTTGAAAAAAGTTAGGGTTTCGAGGTTAGTCGAGTTTTTTTATTGGACTGCTATTGTTGCATTTTGTAAACACAAATAGAAGCAATAAAATTCAATCTACTTTGAGATATCTTTGATTTGTGTTTACTCGAGTTTTCGGCGGTCACACCGACAAGACACCGGTGTTCCAACCGATGGCATCGCACCAGTTAGACCGGTAGATCTACGACGGTCAGATCGGCGATGACAGAGGCAGTGACGACCGACATCGAGCGGTTAGACCGGCAGATCAACTCCAGTCAGACCAATCTCCATCAATAATGAGGGTAACTCTTTATTCCACGAAAGTTTTAGGTTTTTGGGTACTCTGACCATTCACCCCCCTCTGGTTGGCTTAGTTCTTGCTGTTCGATCATATAAGTGGTATCGGAGCCTTGTTTTCTTATTTGGATCTTTATCGATCTTGAGTTTTAGCCATGGCTAACAAGTTTACAACTAAGCCTCATGTTTTTGATGGATTGGATTTTTCTTATTGGTGCAAAAAGTTGAAAGTTTTTATGATGGCAGAAGATTATGCTATTTGGCTAAAGGTTATTAATCCCTATGAAATTCCTCTTCAGATCAATACTGCTGCTTTGAAAACTAAATTTGAATATAATTGTAAACTCACAACTATTTACTCAATGGAATTTCTCATTCAGATTTTGATCGTGTTTCTCATGTTCAAACTGCGAATGAGATTTGAAATGCCTTAAACAATTTTCATCAAGGTACTTGCGACATCAAGGAATTTCACAGAGATGTTTTTAAAAAGGATTACATGAAATTTGATAGGCTTTAGCTGATTATCTTGCACGCTTTAACAAAGTTTTGAGCAATCTTAAATCTATTGATTCATCTTTTTATACAGATTATTCTCAATCTGAGGTTTCTCGCCACTTCTTAAATGGACTTGATATGACAATTTGGGAGATGAAAGTTACTTCTATTCGAAAGCCTGTTAATATGTCTACCTTGACTTTGAATTCGCTTTACACTAAACTCAAAACTCATGAGATGAATATTCTTTCTCATAAAGTTGATTCTAAAACAAGTGCTTTGGTTTCTTCTTTGACTTCTTTTGATAATGGTGTTTCGACATCTGTTCATAATGCTTTTTCTACTATAAATCATGTCACGTCTGATGATCAACTCGATCAGTTCAAAGAGGAGGACTTGGCTTTGGCTATTCACAAGTTGTCTCAAGCTATGAACAATGTCAGGTTTAGAAAAAGAGGAGGTCGAGTTTGTTGCTTTGAGTGTGGAGAGCTAGATCATATCCGTTCGCACTGCCCCAAGCTAGAAGAGCTAAGAAGGAGGACAATAGAGACAAGCTCAAGGAGGATAAGCCAAGAAGCACATTCAGGGAAAGGAAGTTCAAGGAATCAATCAAGAAGATATTGAATCAAGTGTATACAGCTTTTAAGCCTTCAAGTGATATTGATCTTGAGAGTGATGGAGATGATGATAAGGGAAAAAACATCTGTGGCGTGTGCTTCATGGCTCGTGGTGAATCAGACTCAGAGTATGAAGACAATGAGGTAAATTCCCCTAGAGAGTTTCTTGAAGATATTATTTTGACTTTTAATTCCAAAAATAAAAGATGTGAGAAAATGATTAAAAAATAGAAGTTTACAATTGAGTCTCTTAATTCTGAAATTGCTAGATTAAAATCTCTTGTTCCTGATGATAATGATTGCAAAAATTGTGAGGTTATATAATCTGAGATTTCAAAAATAAAAGGGATCAACACTTCACATGATTTGAGATTATTATCTTCTCTTGCTCTTAGAGTTGCCATGCATACACATACTTTGGATGAGTTGTTTATACTAAAAAGTTATTGAAAAAATATCAAACTTCTTTTTATGCTAGTTCAATGTTTAACATGATTTGTGCCAAAAAGTTAAAACAACAACATGGTGTTTTGAATTGCTCAATATGCACATTAAACAAGATGAAACTAAAAGATGCCTTAGGTCGTGTTGAATACATGGAATATGAAATCTGATGAAGTGCTTTCTTGCTCTAGCTGTTGTAAGCGAAAAGATATTAAGATTGATTGTGAAAATTATGCTAATTTGACAAGTGAAGTTTCTTGTTTGAAAAGTTCTTTGGAAAGATTTTCTGATGGCAAAAAGAAACTTAACAAGATTTTGAATCAATCTAAAGTAACTAGTTATAATAGGGGTATAGGTTTTGGTGCTCATGATTATTTTACTAAACATCAACTTGTTGTTTTGAGCATAACTAAATAGGGTGAAATTTTGGTAAAATCTGAACCCAGGAAAACAGTTGTTAAATCCGCTAGAATTATGCCCTCTCTTTCTTTGACATTAAAAGAAACAAAACTTGATATTTTCAAACCATCTACTTCTCGCGAAAAGTATACTTACTCTTTTCGTGGTAACGATGGATATTTGGTTGGTTTTTGTTTCAGACTTGCACATAAACAGAAAAAGAAAAGAGAAATTGCTTTTGCAAAATCAAAGTGGCAAAAATCTAGGTCTTACTCGAGGAGACCGGTTAGACCGCAATGGGTCTAGCGGTCAGACCAGCAGCTACACCTTGGTCAGACCGGCCCCCGGTTAGACCGTAAGCACAGCGGCAGTCAGACCGACCCCCGATCAAACCGACTGCACCTCTTCGGCCAGACCAGCCTTGGAGAGATTTTTCTAAAAATTCACAAATTGTTTTCTCACGTGGATATATGCCTATTGGAACTATTGGTGGTGTGTATCAGTACTGGATTCCTAAATTTCTTTTATCTAACCCCGGTACTAAGGCATCGACATTTGCTTGTGTGTAGGCTTTGGTGGCGAGGAAGGGGAATGTGTGGATCGTGGATTTTGGTTGTTTGCAACACATGACTGCTGATAAAAGTTGATTTTCCTCTCTCAAACAGGCATCCAGGACATAATCTATTATATTTGGAGATGCTTCTACTAGTTTCGTTCTAACTACAGGATCTGTCAACGTAAGTGATAAGTTTGTTTTGAAAGATATAGCTTTAGTTATGGACTTAAAGTATAACTTGATTTCTGTTTCACAAATTATTGATGAGAATTATGAGGTTCACTTAAGAAAATTGGAAGTAAAATCTTTGATTTATTTGGAGATTCTGTGTTGGGTATTTCTCGCTATGGAAGAGTTTTTAAAGCCGATTTTGAAAATCATGTTTCATCTAAGGTCACATGTTTGGTTGCTAAGTTTAATATAGTTTTGATATTTTGGCACCGTAGACTTGGACGTGTTGGTTTTGATCATCTCACTAGGATTAGTGGTTTGGATCTTGTTCGTGGTTTACCTAAACTTAAGAAAGATCTTGATTTGGTTTGTTCGCCATGTCGTCATGCTAAGATGATTGCTTCTTCACATGCTCCTATTATTTCTGTGATGATGGATGCACCGGGATAACTCTTACATATGGACACCATTGGTCTAGCCACAGTGCAATCTGTTAGATGAAAGTGGTATGTGTTGGTTATTGTTGATGATTATTGTAGATACTCTTGGGTTTTCTTCATGACAACAAAGGATGAGGCTTTGGAACACTATCAAAGTTTGTATCTTCGTTTAGCTCTTGAATTTTCTGGTTCTTTGAAAACAATTCGAATTGATAATGATGGTGAATTTAAAAATGCTTCTTTTGAACAATTTTGCAATGAAAAAAGTCTTGAACATCAATTTTCTTCTCCTTGGGTTCCTCAACAAAATGGTGTTGTTGAAACAAAAAATCATTCTTTGGTTGAGATGGCTAGGACAATGCTAGATGAATATCATACTCCTAGAAAATTTTGGGCTGAAGCTGTTAACATTGCATGTTATATTTTTAATCGTGTTTTCTTGAGATCTAAACTTGGAAAAACTTCTTTTGAGCTTCGATTTGGATATCAACCCAAGGTTTCACATTTGCGTGTTTTTGGTTGCAAGTGTTTTTTCTTCAAATCTGGAAATTTGGATACATTTGAGGCACACTCTACCGATGGAATTTTTCTTAGATATCCTGCACATTCTCGTGGCTATCGTGCACTTATTTTAGAAACTAACAAAATACTTGAGACTTGTGAAGTTACTGTCGATAAGGCTAGTCCTGGTACTAGACCTGAAATTGCAAGTACATTGCCACAGATTCAAGGGAGGATGGCTGTATTTTTAGGACGAAAGTGAAGATGAAGATGAGATCTGCTCGGCCGGTCCGACCAGGCGCCAAGCTGGTCAGACCGCCGGGACACTGCCGGTAAGACCTACGCAGGAGCTACGGTCAGACCGGCCAGGAGGTTTCACCTCGAGTGCTATCACTGCTGACTTTGATGGACCTCTAGAGCCTACTATTTTGATAAGTGAAGGTACAAAACAAGAAATAGCTTCTGAAGTCACTGCTCCTTTGCATATTCAACAACAACATCCACCGGAACAAATCATGGGTAATCTAGGTGAGCGTACTACAAGATCTAAGGTAACGACTTGTGATGATCATGCAAATTATGCGTTTGTTGCTTCTTTTGAACCCAAAAATGTTACTCATGCCTTAACTAATGAATCGTGGATTAATGCCATGCATGAAGAACTTGAAAATTTTGAGAGAAACAAAGTTTGGACTTTAGTTGAACCTCCTTCTGGTCATAACATTATTGGAACTAAATGGGTTTTCTAAAATAAATAAAATGAGCATGGTTTGATTGTAAGAAATAAAGATAGACTTGTTGCTCAAGGTTTTACTCAAGTGGAAGGTTTGGATTTTGATGAAAATTTTGCTCTTGTTGCTAGAATTGAGTCAATTTGACTTTTGTTGGCTTTTACTACTTCAAAAGGTTTTATATTGTATCAAATGGATGTTAAAAGTGCTTTTTTAAATGGCTTTATATAGCAGGAAGATTATGTTACAGAACCATCGGGTTCTGAAAATTTTGATTTTCCTAATCATGTTTTTAGATTGTCAAAAGATTTGTATGGTTTGAAACAAGCACCTAGAGCATGGTATGATAGACTTAAGAACTTTTTGCTTGAAAAAGGTTTTCAAATCAAAAAAGTGGATAAAACTCTTTTTGTTCTAAAACTTGGTGATAATCAACTTTTCATTCAGATTTATGTGGATGATATCATCTTTGGTTGTTCATCTCACGCTTTGGTTGTGGAGTTTTCTTTGAGATGAACATGATGGGTGACTTATCGTACTTTTTGGGATTGCAAATCAAGCAAATACCTCAAGGTACGTTTGTGCATCAAACAAAATACATCGAGGATCAAGATGGATAATGCAAGCCAATTTCTACACCAATTGGATCTACTGCTGTTTTGGATCCTGATGAAAATGGTGAAGTTGTTGATCAAAATGAGTACAGAAGTATGATTGGATCTTTGTTGTATCTTACTATTTCAAGGCCAGACATACAGTTTGCTATGTGTTTATGTACTCGCTTTCAAGCTTCACCACGTGCTTTGCATCGTCAAGCAGTCAAGCGGATTATGAGGTATTTGAATCATACTCTTAAGTTTGGAATTTGGTATTCTACTTCATCATCTATATGTTTGAGTGGTTATTCCAATGCTGATTTTGCTGGTTGTACAATTGATAGAAAGTGTACTAATGGAACGTATCATTTTCTTGGTACTTTAGTGATTGCATGGTCTTTTAGGAAACAATCTAATTTTGCACAATCAGCAGTTGAATCTAAATATGTTGCTACTAGTAGTTGTTGTTCTCAAATTCTTTCGTTTATATCAACTTTGAAAGATTATGGTCTTGCTTTTAAGAAAGTTTCTCTCTTTTGCGATAACACAAGTGCTATTAATATTGTTAAGAATCCTGTACAACACTCACACACAAAGCATATTGATATTCACTTTTACTTTTTGAGGGATCATGTTCAGCAAGGAGATGTTGAATTGAAGTTTTTGGATACAAAGTTGTAACTTGTTGATATTTTCATAAAACCATTGGATGCTTCTCGCTTTGTTTTTCTTCGTGGAGAATTTAGAGTTATTCATCCTTTTAACATGTTTTGAGGGGGGATATAGTGCTTTTGATTTATATCTACTATATATTTATGTGCATGCTAGCAATATGATTAAGATTTATTTATTGCTAGTATAGCTTGTATGCATTCTAGTTGTTTCATGAGGTTCAGATTTTTTTTTAAGAGAGATGATGCATGACACTTAAATTCTTTTACTTGAATTAAGAAAGTATGCAATGTTGAAGCTAGCGCTTAGTTTTAATGACTAATACTTATGTATATACTTATTGCTTTGTTATTCCTCAAATTGCGTTTTGTTCCACATGCCACAAGTACAAATATTGCTTGCTTAAGAGAGAAAAAATAAATACCAAATCCTAGGAAACAGTCTTGACGGCAAGGACGTATTCGCGGTGAGAAAAATAATGGGTATCGAATTCTTGGAAACAGTCTTGATGACAAGGACGTATCCAAAATATTTGAGAGATTTTAATATTCAATATCAAAATGAGCACAAAAATCTCAAGTAAATGTCAAAAGTTTTCTTGATGGAGTTAATTTGAGAAAGAGTAATAATGCAATGGCTCTATATGTAGGGATTTTTCTTTCAATCTATGTTCTAGTGAATATGTTGCATTATAAATCATTTGAAATTATGATTTTGATAGTTGACTTGATCTTAATTGTAGTATCTTTGGTTCATGATCATACTCTAGTGCATGTTTGTTATGTAGTTGATGAATATCTCTTCTTTATATTACAACACATGTATACGAATAGCTCTCGGTATATTTCTAAGCTCTTAATATTATGATGAATATAATGCACATGCTTGATGAAATCATTGTTAAAAAGGGGAGAAGAGATAAAAGAAGTGCATGTTTTCAGTTTAGGGAAATTAATTTCTTTCCAAAGTAAGAGAAGTTTTCTTTTGAATTTTTGAGCACTCTGATGCTTTTTACCACTTTTTTGTTTTTATTTTTCCAAACACCAAAACAAAATTTTGTGACTTTGCCAATGTGTTCAGCAAGAGAGAGATTGTAAAATCAAAGTGTGTTTGATTATTACTTTGTGATGAGAAATTGGTATTTGAGATAATTAGTTTTAATATTTAGAGATTATTGACAAAGTGGATTTGCAGCAAATCAAACCGGGGTTTGTGTACCGGTCAGATCGGGCTGTGGCTGCCGGTAACACCGAAGTTATGCGTGTTGTCAGACCGCCCGGCCTGACGGTCTGACCGGCTGGTTCTTGATTTGAGTCAGTTTCGGGTTGTTTGTTTGGATACTCATGATTAATTCATGTTTATGATTTTCAGATGATTTCTATGCGTATGTAATACTACTGTGTGTTAATGTTAAGTCAAGTTAAGAGAACTTGTGCTCGGATATGGTTTCTTGTTTGATTTTTGTGTAGCTGAGTCTTGATGCCTTGGGAGAGCATTGTCGTTGATGGATCGGGAGTCAACTTGGGAGAAGGTGACGTCCGAACGATTAAGATATCATATTGGATGCTTAGGCTAAAAATCAATGCACGTGGTTGATGGAGATTTCATATGGCATACGATGAAGATATTGTGTACATATGAGATGAGAAGTCAAATTTGGAAAGAGTCCAAATTTGGTATGATAAAGTTTGTAAAGTTTGTTTCTTGTACCGGAAGGTTTTCTAAGGGATTAGGACTTCTTATATGAGTTGGATTTGTGGCTTTAGGCTGTGGATCTATGGGTATAGACAGAGACGGAGGTTGAGGCCTTTCGGTATCGATTTTATTAGAGTTGAGTTGAAAGAAAAGTTAGGGTTTCGAGTTTAGTTGAGATTTTTGATAAGACTGTTGTTGTTGCACTTTGTAAACATAAATAGAAGCAATAAAGTTTAATCTATGCGACTTTCTGCATATTGGAATGATGTATTGCTTTTTTCAATTAAGGTTTAGAAATAACCTATTGTTTGACTGATTTGACCTATTTAATTGTGGTGGTGTTGTTAGACCTGATTCCCGTGTCACCATACTTATTCCACAAAGTTAGGTATGGGTTGTATACATATAGGTTTGTGTTCTACTAAGTAAAGCTTATGGTAAGATTTTATTTATGATTAAGCTAATAATTTTACCCATCTCTTGTATCCATAAGACCTATTATGAAATGCATCAAAAATCCAAAAACACATAAAAAGACTCAAATCACACACTATATATTATATAGATACAAGCATGCTATGTTTTACATTTTTATTTTAAATTAGAAAAGAAAAGTTTTAATTTATTTGCAATTTTTTTCTATTTGCACAAGCTAGATTAGACTCATCTAGATCTTTTAGTGAAAAAAATTTTAGTAATAAATTCAAAAACACATTTTATTATTTTAATGAAGTCAAAATTCAAAATTCAAATTTTGGGTTTGGGTATGTTAAGGGGGATGGCGGTTATGGACGACGGTGGCGAGGGCATGGCGGTTAGGGACGGCGGCGACAGGGGGATGGCGTTCGCGGATGGCAGCGGCGGGGGAGGGGGATGACGG
>BDMV01000010.1:12614166-12701253 GCA_008326285.1 Oryza officinalis
AGGGGGATGGCGGTCGTGGACGGCTGCAGCGAGAGGATGGCGGTCGGCGGTGACTGGGAGGGCGAACGGCGACGACGACAGCGGCGAGCGTGTGAGGCAAGGTGGGGAGGAGACGGGGAGGCGGCCGGGGTAGTTTTCGTGGGGAAATATATATATGTGGTTTTTTGTGAAAAGACCCCGTGTTTTTAATGTTTACAGCACTACCCCTAAAAACAATTTTTTCTTCTTCGTGTTGTATTTCTGTAAAAGACGAGGGGTTTTTGAATAAAACACAACGGGATGTCGGTCGGTCCGAGTACGTATGCGCTATTCCATGCAAACGCGAGGAGCTTTTTACAAAATAGCCACCACGCATAAATCTCTCTGAGGAGCTGAAAACAACTCAAAAAAACGGAGGAAATCGCAATATGACGAGCTGTTATGTGGCTGGCGATTTGGCAGCTTGCTCAAGATTCATCACTTAACTACAGTGAACGGCTCGAAGCAATGTTCTACCTGCCTGGCCACTTGATGTTGTGAGGGTCGTCATGTGGAAATCAGGAAATGTAAGTTTGTTTTCATCTATATCACTAAGTAGTGTCATTTTGTCCTTTTATTCTAGAACATGCATTTCTACTCCCCAATGGCAAGGTAGTTTACTATGCTTTCTTTCTACTTACAAATTTCTTCCGTTTTCCACCAACGAGGATTCAATTGTCGTTCCCCTGATAAGATGATGATTTCAGAACATTTGGAGACTGCACTCTATTTTTCCTATTATTTATTTTATTTCAACACAATATTATATCTTCTCATTCCAATATATTAGTCACGTCAACTCATTTGATCAAGCTGAAATGAAGACCATTTCAACCAGTTCACAGGTATTTGTCTGTTTGATTATTGGCCTCTCCAGAATCGATATTTAAAAACTTCATACTTGCTCTTACGGACCTGTCCATTCATAAGTATTGTTACTGAAATCGAATATCATGTATTCTGTATGGATTACTTTTCCTTTCTTACTCATTTCATCCATCAAAGATTTCATATTTCTTTTGCTCATAAAAAGGATAAATGCTCTGCTAGGATAATTTCAGCTATCTGTTCAGCCAATAAAGAGTGCAGTACGGCAATATGAGGTTAAACTTTTGTTTTAAATTGCTTGATAGATTTTCACTTTCTTTTTATAAAGAATTGATTGTATGTATGTTCCGTTTTATATTTGAATACCTTCTTTAACAGTATATGGATTCGTTCCCTAAGTTTTATAATTGTAATTTGCATTATTTCTCTACTTTCTGGCCATTTGTCATGCTGCAGCTTGCACTGTTGCTTCACTGATCAAGTCACTGTACGTGGCAACGTGAATAATGTAATTAAGCTAAGCATGTTTCAGAAAAAAAAAAGGAGCACAGTAATAGTATTCCTGTCAAACAGCTTAGGAAGTACATTACAAACATTAACTACTGTGCAATACAAATATTATTTTTTTATGTAATCTAATATCATATTTGGCCTCCTTTCCAAAGTGTTTATTGCATACAGTTCTTTTAGCATTCTATTCGTTTTCGGACTGTAATAGAGCAGGTCCACAAATAATTTTGTTGCCCTTTTTTAAACTATAATTCAATCTTCTTTGTATGTTTGATTTGATTTGGTTTAATCTTCGCAAATCCCGTAGCAACACTTACGTTTCATCTAGTTGTTAATATATTTCTGTCGATCAGTTTCCATCGACATTTGAAATGTCACAGGACCAGAGTGAGATATATTTGATTGCTGATGCTTGAGATAGCCGTTAACCGGGAAATAATATCCATTTAGCTCATGTTTGATGGGAGTAATTGCCAGATAATTAGGCTAAGTTCATTACACGCATACTGTTGCCCCAAAGGGCAACTTAACGACAGAACAATAGCCAATACCACACTCCACTTCCATCAGCATCGCAGTAATACAAATCGTGAGAATTTCTGTCGCAGTAATACAAATCGAGAGAATTTATGTACAAACCTTGTTTTCATGGATGCAGGGTATTAACCAACCCATCCTTCCCTTACTGAACAATATATGCATGATTGTAGTACAGCACATCCAGTACTGAAGTGCAAGTTTGCAAGTCACCGCGCTGCGAGCTTTTGTGCTCACATATACTAAAAACACGCACAACACTGTCTTCCCCCTGTTTTCGACTTATTCAAGGGAGCTCCTGTATATATGGAGGCAGCAAATCAGCCATCAAGTAGTGTATGTCATATGTATGAACCTCAAATGCGATCACGCTTGCGAGTCTTGCTGTTGCTGCGGAGGCGCGGTTGAAGGAGGTCGTGGTGATAGTGGTGTCTGCAGCTGCTGCTGCTGCTGCTCTTCATCTTTGTTGTTGACTTTGATCTCGAGCAATCGCTCCACGGGTTGCCTGCAGATGGGGCATCGGTTGGTCTGGTACCTCAGAACCTTTGCGCACTCGCTGCACATACACTGTGCCATAATGAAAATGTCAAAGGGGTTTGTCATTCCGAAAATTTCATGATGATGACGATCTAGGCATCTACTATGTAAAACAGGAACAAAAGAGTTCTAGGACATAATTTCAGCATAAAGTAAAATAAAGGACAAACATAAACTCAAGAACCTGTTTCAAGAATTACCATATGTCTACATGGGAGGACAGTTGTATCCCTTGGCTCTGATAGGCAGATAACACACTCTTTCCCAGGATCATTCCCTTCAGTGTCACCTTCAACAGAGTTTCCAATTCCATAAATTTCCTGCAACTCATATCTCGTGCCATTGACCCAAAGAATCTGCTTAACAACACGAACATGGTAATCCCCATTGTCCTTCCTCTCAAATACAGCCTGGGTGATCTGTGAATTTGGAGTTTGTGACTTTTGTTCTTCCCCTTCTGAGAATTGACCAATTGAGAATGTTGTTTCAGCCTTCACTGCAAGTGGATATACATCCATCTCTCCCTCCTTAAACAGTTCAGCATCTTCAAACAACGAGAAGTCAATTCCTGTCCCTGAAGGTTGCCTAAACTTTTGACCAAGACCCTCTTTAAATGTTACAGTGACTGGCTTGAGTAAATCTTCTTTTGTTGCTGTAAGGTTGCAGTTCAGCTCCTCCTTTGCAAAGAAGTAAACAGTCATGCTGTTCAACAAAGAAACACAATTCATTAATAAAAAAAGAGGAAGAAACACAACGTACAAATCAACTAAAAGTAACTTCAAATCAGTCGACAGTATGTACAGTACACACCTCCAGTAAGAAAAGATATTTTGACATCAGAGGAGAAAAACTCATGTAATGGCAAAATGTACAGACAAAATAACTTTGATCACCATAAAAATATTATACCAATTGAACAAACAATTAGCATCACTAATAAACTAGTGATTACCAATTAAAAAAAGCCTCTTGTCCCCCTACACAGTGATGTTCAAAATACAATCTAACAATCTAATGTAGACACCAGTCTAAAAGGGTATCAGGAGAAAAACGAACAGGAAAAAAGATGCCGAAGACAGAAAGAGGAAAGAAAACAAGTTTCCAAGGTAAGGAACTACAAAGCAAGAGATGGAGATGATACGGATTATCCATTGCTGACTACGAAGCATAGGATTGTTTTTCTACTACTCCATAAAAGATGGACACTAATAACTCGACAAGACACAATATGGTTAGAGCTTAAAAGCATGATCTTTTTTTTAAAAAAACAAAGTGAGGACTAAGGGTGTGTTCGAGAGGAGATGAAAAGAAAAGATTGACAATATACGCAAAATGAGGTGAGTCATTAGTGCATAATTAATTAAGTATTAATTATTTCAAATTTGAAAAATGGATTAATATGATTTTTTAAAGCAATTTTCCTATAGAAAGTTTTTGCAAAAAATACACCGTTTAGTAATTCGGGAAGCCACGGAGAACGAGGGGGTTTTTCTCCCAACCGAACGAAGCCTAACAAAAGATGGCTTTAAATGATTCTATACATCCTAGCACTGCCCTTGCCTAAACAACAGCTGCATTGTTTACATTCACCACTAACTGGGGCAGCTAATTCCTTGATTTCAGTAGCAAAACCTAGATCATACAGTACATTAGGTAAATGGTTGACTCCAAAGTTCAAGCTTTCACACACGTTATAGAGCAATGGCGCCTACGTTACATTGGATTCACAATTTCACTTCTTCTAATTGAATGTCATCTAAGTCCCCACAAAAATATTAAGAACGTAAATAATGGATAAAAAATTATACTGGAAAACCATTTAGGCATTACTACAATATGGCATATTGTTCACAGATATTTATCCTCCAATATGACATGAAAATTCATAATAAAGAAATAATAACTATGGCCAACTGTGGTTCATAAAGGCCCAGCCAACGAAAATTTGGGCTTAATTTGCCGTAAACAGAATTCAATATGTAAGTGAACATTCACTTTTGATGGTTCAAAGAGGATGGAAGTTTGAATTCTCTTTGCCACTTGCCACTAATTGTTACCACCGTTTTGTTTGTCGATCAATAGGTTATAACATCAAACATGGTGAACACCCGGTAGCAAGTACCCTGTTCCCCCCTATCTTTCACGGTACCAACAATGAGCAGCAAATTTTTACTCTGAATTTTGATGCAAAACTGAAGAGTCCAAAAAGCATAAATATATATGACACAAGTTCAGATTAAAACAACATAGCACTCGAAGTAAACCAAAACCTTGCCTAGCAGTCCAGCCGACAGAACCAACATAACTAGTAGTATGGCAAAACTTTAACCAATATATGGAACCAGCAGGAACTAAGGGTCATGTCATGGAGCAATGCGCAGCCATGACCTTTCTTCACATCAACACGATGGCAGCAGTATTTAAGTGGGCAAAAACCTAGGCAAACACACGAGAGCAAAAACTAATCTAATCTCTGAATAGAGACTATGAGCAGAATTATTTGGCATGGAGGCCAAGCCAGCATGGACTCCAACGTGCACAGGCCAAACCACAGTCAGAAAAACCAACATAACCGAGCAGGCCAGCCGAACCTTGTCCAACAATGCTAAAATAATATGGCCCTTTGGTTAATCCCATTTGCTAAAACACTCTGCTAGTATATCACTGACTCAAATTAAAACTCAAACTGACTCTTAACATTAATGAACTCACATCGAGGAACTACTAAAATAATCAGGCAACCATTGTAATGAAATTTGCCAATTAAGCCAAACAAAACTCCACCTACATGGTGATGGTGCCGATCTGAACATACTGCTCAAATTCCTCAATTCATTTACATCCCAGGGTATAATATCAGCTCTACTGCAATATTTGTTGGGCTCTCCTTGGTTCACAAACACAGATACTGTACCAACTAAAATTGTAGAGTGCCACTGGACCCATAAAAACATAAATTTCCACAATGACCTTTATCACTCCTAGAAATCAAGCTGTTCAGCTACAAGAATCTGCTAGAAATGTACTTCAGTTCTACAACATTTCTTTAGTTCCCCTTTTTACTTTGATTATTTCTTTGTGAGTGTAACATAATATAGATAAAGACCTGGTCAAATAGCATTTAAAAGAAAATGTTCAAGTTCAGATGATCAAATAAAACATAAATTTCACAAAGCATCACCATCAAGATAGGGAACATCAAAATTCTTGACAAAACACATGGAAGGAGTCAACATGAGACTGTCGGTCAAGGTCAACATGAGAGAAAAACAAACATTAACATTTCAACAAGACATCAGGGTCAACAAGAAACTGTAGACCGTAGGTATCACAGCTATGGTCATCAGCTCATCATGTTATATACTACTAGTATATTACAACATGTATGTATGTATATATGGAGTAGTACATCACAACATGTACGTATAAATAAACAAGCATCACAAATCTCACCTTCCAGCGACCGTGGCATCGAAGGTGAAGGCGACGAGGAACCGTCCAGGGCAATCGTCATCAGGCTCAACCCTGAGCGTCTCCTTCTTGAGATTCACATCGTTGCGGATGGTGACGGCCTTCTGGTGTTCAACATACGGCGGCGCCGGCGCCGGCGCCTGGGTAGGTGGACCATAGGAGAAGTTTCCACCCCAACCATGGTAGTGGGGATGTTGTTGCAGCATAGCAGGCGGGAACTCCCCTGCGGCATGGATCGGCTGGAGTGGCGGCGGCGGCGGCGGCGGCGGCGGCGGGGGCTGTGCTGGCCCGCCCCCACGGTGGTGGTGGTCGTACGGCGCCGGTAGCGGCCCTGGCATCGATGGCGGCGGCGGCGGGTAGAAGTTCCCGTACTGCGGGTAGTACTGCGGCGGGTTGGGATTCGGGTACTGCGGCGGGTAAGGGCTCGCCGCCGCGAACACGTAGCGGTTCGGCGCCACCTCCGGTTGCTGCTGCTGCGGCGGCGGCGGCGCGGGGGCCTGACCATGGTGGTGATGCCGGCCGTGGCCGTTGTTCCGGCGACGGTGGCCGCCGCTGCTGCCCATGTTCCCCATCTCCTGGAAACGGGGTCGCCGGAATCGACCAGCGGTGGCCGGAAGTATCTTCAAAAATGGATCATAAATCGATCGAAGCTAGGAAGCTTGCTTTTTAATTGGTTTCTTGGCTTCACTTGTGCTATGTTCCTCAACGGATTTGGGTTGGGTAGTGGGGGAGGCAACGAATTTGGGTGGAATTCACTACCCGGGGCGCTTGGCTAGGGATTGAAATCGATGAGATACTAGTAGGGAGTAGAAGGGATTTCGATCGGAGATTGGGGGAAGAAAAGGGAAGGAAATGCTGTTGCTTTTTCTGTTTCTCTTTTGGTTGTGAATGGTTGCGTAACGCTCCACTCCCAAAAGTGGCCGCTTTTTCGGCAACTAGGATTTTAGGGACTTTGCCAGAATATTTAGTATTTTGTAACGTTTGCGGTTTGCCCGCCGCTAATTTCGAGTAATGTATGGTTTTCTTTTTCACTTGAAAAAGATTTATTAGTAGGGCATCTTTATATTAGACAAAGAAATGTAAAATACAGAAACAAAACTTAAAAAAAATATTTGTATGGTAAACGAATTATGCCACCCAAAACCTGCCACTTTCAACAATTCTACCCATAAACTTTGATAACAACAATATCACTCTAAAACAGAGATCTTTTTAGAAAAAGTCTGAATTACCCTATGAACTATAGCGACAATCGAAATTATCCTCTTAAACTGCAAAACTAAATATTTTATACCTCAAACTTTTCAGATCGAACAAATAACTCACTAACTCAAACCGAAGCGGTTTTAATCATAAAGAAATAGTGAGACCCACCTGTCAGTTCTCCTCCTCTCTTTCTTCCACCTCCTTCCTCTTTTATCTCTTTACAACTCTGCACCGCCAACAGGAGAGGGAGGAGGCAGCAGATGTCCCCGGCTAATGGAGTAAGATGGCGGCGGTGATGATGTCCCTGGTTGTCGAAGTCTGGGGGTTTTTCATGACAAACCAAGTACGACACGATCACACACTTGCAACCAGCCACTTGATCGAGATCAATCATCGATGGCCTATGGGCTATGGCTGAAGAGTTATAAGTCGTCGGAGATCCACACACGTATGGGTGCCTAGGCTACTCAGGTGCCAACTCCTTGATTAGTTGAACAATCTATTCCTCAATCCACTCCTGTGTGCTTCGTGTCAGTGGAGCCAGCACTAAACTAGTGAAGTGGTGTCGAAACCTAATTTCGGCAATAAGAAAAGGGGTAGCGCACAAGCACCTAACACGATAAGTTATGAGACAGAAGTTTTATACAGGTTTAAGCCTTCTATAAAGAAGTAATACCTTACTTTTATTTCGGGGATTGTATCCGCCGAGTTGTGTATTGTTGAAGAGAGTCTGTGACCCTCAGGAGGCGCTCTGCCCTCTTTATATGGCTTTAGAGGATAGGTTTATAAGACAGAGACCTAACCACATACGGTATTAGTCTCCTAATCATTATCTACAATACTCCTGACTTAGGATCATAAGTCATTCCTTAATACACAAGGAAACATAATACTTAAGTCCTAAATTGTTACATAATCATCACATAAACCCTATCCCCTATAATCAGTCGGATAGGCCAGCCGTGTGGGTATATGATACCCATAATCTCCATGGTAGCCCCTGAGACCTTCGCAGTCGACAAGATAACTTCACCTCAAACCAGATTATTCCATAGTCAAGTGCTTCAGTCATCTCTGTCATAGTCTCCCGAGTGTTTCAATCCAATAGAAAGGCTGTGAAGAGCTGAAAAAATTTAATAAAAAATATACCTAGGTGCATCGACTAGATGTACCTAATTAGGTGTAGCCCTGATTATGTGTTTAGTTGAATAAACTAAGCATATAGTCAAGAACTCAAATAATCTCAACCATCCGAGTGTTTTTTAAATAACATGCCTAGGCAAAGCCAAAAGTATTTTGGAGAAAATTACATAGCAAATATCCTTAATAATAAAACTTGTTGCATAGTGAATATGAGTACTGGTATTATATTGTGCATATATTGCCAAAGCTAATATGCCCGAGTCCCTATAAAACATACAATCTCACCATCCTCAAAAATATATGGCATTTGTGATATAAAATCTGAGTTAATAAAAACCCATAAATAGATTTACCAACTGCTTGAAAAATTGGACCAAAATATGATTAGCCTAAGCCACAATATTGGTCTTAATCTGAAAAGCACACAAAAATGTGGCAAGATAGCATTGATATAATATAAAATCAATTCCCAGCACCTGCAACATATAGAAAAGTTTCCAGGATAGCTATAAAAAATTTTATTGTTTGTCACCTTCCAAATTGCAACATACCAACTGACAAAAAAGTTGTGTAACCGCTGTATGAAAGATTTTGAAGGCATCAAGCAATAAAACACGTGCATATTATCAAGTCAAATCTGCTGAAGTCCCTAAAGACACATGGTAAGCCACACATTAAATATGGGCTGTAAGCATCTCGTGGGCCTCGGCCCAAACGAAAAACGCCTACCGATACCCTAATAAAACAACCACCGAAGTGCCATCGTCTTCCTCACCGCTTCAACTTCTCAAAAATTTTCTCTTTTGCGCTCCTATTCACAGCTACCATCGCCAAAAGCTAGGGTTCCAAATTCGCTGAATCCACCCATCTAACTGATCCCATTTCCACCAAAACTTGCTGCGCACATTTTCCTCTCCATCTCCTCCAGAAATCTCAGCCTAAAAAATCCACATACATCCAGTCCCAAATCTCGCTCATGGCGAAAAAGAGAGAAATCCCCTTCGATCAATGGGCGACCTCCGATGTAAAAGAATCAACACTGAAGTTGGTGAAAGATGGAGTCCTCCCAGCCAAAGAAATCATCGACTGGTGACTAGCGTACGACGAGGAATTCCCAACTCCCAACACCGGTGAGATCATCGTATTCACTCATTTCTTCTACTGCGGATTTGCTCTTCCTACCTCCGAGTTTTTTCGTGGCATCCTTTATTACTATGGGATTAAGGTTTATCACCTGGACCTAAATTCTGTCTTGCACATTGTCATCTTCATCCACGTCTGTGACACTTCAACTTATTTCACCGCATGTTTATACTAAAAGCCCATCCAACCAAAGATAACCCTTGTGTTGTCGGTGGTGCTGGACTCCAACTCCACGAAACTCTCTGCAAAGACTATTTTCCTCTTCCCCTAAAAACATCCAACAAAGGTTGGCACGCTAACTAGTTCTATATCTCCAATCCTGTTCGCAGCTTGCTCAATTTTATCGGTCTCCCGCCTATTCCCTGATCCAACTGGATTGCTTTGCTAGAGGGCCCAAACGGGTTGAAGCCAACAACCTATTGTCAAAAATCCTAGAGATGAAAAATAAAGGACTCAAGGGAGAACAGATCAGTCGGCACTTCATCAAGTGCTGACTGGCATCGATCAAAGAAAGATCCAAGCAAGCCTTTGGATACGAAGGGCAAACTGACCCCATCTAGGAAGACTATGAATCCCTAGACTTCCAAGTCTTATGTACACACATGTATAAAATCTTTTCCTCCGGGATCGTGGTCGACTACAACAACAAACTGCCAGTCCTTCCATACAGTATCCTTCGGCCGCCTCCTCCGGTATGCAAACTCTTAAACCTTTTTCAATATACTCTTCTTTACCATGCTTACCAATACTTTAGATATAAACAAAATATCTTCTGCAGGCAAACACCTTAATAGTTTTTCGACCATTCAAAGTATACCACGAAGATCCCCAGGCTTAGCCGATTGGCAACCAACTGACTAGCAACCGATCGACTGGCAGGCCACAGATTAAGCCCTAGGCAAACAATAAAAGGGTTGGAACCAAGGAAACGAGCGAGCGTGCAAGCAAATAGAGAAAATTGGTCATCAACGACTCGGACGAAGAAGATGAAGAAATTCTGGCTCCGAGAACCAATATTAGCTCTCCAAAGCCAGCCGCCTCTAGATCGGTTCCCAAAATCAGGAAATCCAATAGGTAACCTTCGTGTAACTTTTGTTGCATCTTTTGTTTGAAAATAGCCTTGACTGCATCCTGAATGAAATCTTGTACAACTCCTTTGTAGAAAACCCCAAGACATTGACCGTACCGGCCAGACTGAAGTGCCGCCTCCAGACTCAGGGTCAAAAGTCCAAGAAACTGTAACTCTTGACACCCAGGGCACTCAACAAGACCAACCGACTACCAACCAAGAGCCCCTGACTGGAAACCAGTCGGGTTTTACTGACCAAGCCTCTGAGCAAGAGTCCCCGACTGGAAACCAGTCGGGTGAGGAAAATCAAGCCCTTAACAGTCAGGGTGTACCAGTTGAAGACCCAACCCCGGACAGCAATGAAGATACCAATAGGGGTCAATTGACTGGAGATGCCACCATGCAAGAAAACCAGGACTAAACAATCCCTGATGTAGACGGGAGCGATCAAGGTCCTTCACGCACACGCCCTAAAGTAACCACAGGTGAGTTCTTTAATCCTATAAATCTCCGACTTTAAGATGTGTCCTGAATTCTTGCAATCTCGCTTCTTCTTAGATCCAATACATGGCAAAGATGAAGAAATCCCTCAAATCACATCAGTAGAAGACTCACTACCTCCTGTAAAAATACGTTGGCGCGACGCTGATGGCCAGGCTCACGGAATCATTTTAAACAAGCAAATAGAATCCGAAGAGCGCGAGATGCTGGTAGCCCAACTGACGGAGTCATCCCGACTGCTAAACATAAGCTTAAATCTTTGCTCTTTAATTCCCGCTTGATATGAAATCAGCCAACTTGTTTTTTGTACGCAGAGAATATGTCTTAGATCTCAAGCCAAGTCGAAAACGCTAGAAAAGCTGGTGCCGCACCTAAACTCTTTGGAAAACATCCAGCAAGAACTCAAAGAAGCCAAGAAAGAAGCCACGGCCAGAGAAACGATGTTGAGGGCAGAGATTAACCAGCTGCGGGATACCAATTTGGAATTCCGTGGTTCAACTGGAGGTAAACAAAAATAACTCAATCTTTCCAGTTGGTTAATGTTTCATTGCTGATTCTATATCTTGCTATGTTAGCTCATCTTCCTGAGATTGAGTCACTTAAAGCTCAATTGAAAAAGGCCGAAAATGACAACGCCAAGCTTGAAACTAACAAACCCAAAGCAATAGCTGATCTTGAAGGTAAACTTCGCTGACTCTGATTTTTAGTCTGTCTCAAAGTATTGCCAATATATCTTGAATGTTTGAAACCTTGCAGCTCACAAGAAAAATCTTTGCCGAGAGGATCAAGAAAGCTGAAAGTATCAGAGATGATATTGCAAATGCAGCTTCTCCTATATTAAATGCAATTTTTCAAAACGGCCTAGGATCAAGTGCAGGAGACGCTCTTGAGATATTTGAAAAGCTCAGAACAACTCCAAAAAGATATCTGGACAACATCAATGAAGCTGCCACTAAGGGTGCAAGTTTTGCATTAGCGATGACCAAATCCCTATATCCTCGAGTAGACACAAGTACCATTGGGGACGGCTTTGCTGATGGAACTTCAGATGAACAAGCCTTAGAGTTGATTAGTGAAACTCAGTAGTTGGCTAAGAAGATAGCGGCTGATGTAATAGAGAATTTCCAAGGATAGATGTTGTCACGCCTAGAGATTCGCTAACCCAAATTCCAAGCAGAATGTGCATTCAACCCCTGTCCAAGACCGGTCAGGGTACACAAACGACAAAGTTGACATACAGATCCACGTCTTACAAACACCATAAAAATATCTTACATAAATGTAGTGGAAAGAGATAAACAAGCTATTCTAGATAACTAGACACTCGCAGCGTGGCGGCACCATTCCACGGGCATCCTCAACGGCAACCACAAGTTTACTCCTCTGAATAGCCTCCATTGGAAACGTACTCCAACTCTGGTGTGGGGAAAAATATGGCAAGACTAAGTACTACCCACTGTACTCAACAAGTCATACCGAAAAGGGAAAAAATGATACAAGTAAAAGCAAAGGAGGCTGAAGGGGTTTGTTTGCATGAAGTACACATTTAAAGACAATAGTTGAATGCGATAAAGTAGCTGAGTTAATTAAATCATCACTGCCAAACGCTACACCACGTTGCAACAGGCCCAAACCACCACCTGAACTACACCAGTTCCATTAAGTTAGGTTATTAAAGGTATGACTAATCACGGTGAATCTGGTTGATCGCCCATTACCGCGGGCACGGCTATTCGAATAGTTTTACTCTGACCAGAGGTGTACAACTGTACCCACAAGACACCGCCCCACGACACGTTACCGTGCGCCGGCATACCACCATGGTACACCGGAAAGGGACTGTGACAGGACCCTTTGCATAACCCTCCCTAACCAAGGGCACCACACCACAGGTTTCGCCCCCACCTTTAAACCAAGGCAGGCAGCCCCCTCTTGTGCCTAGGTGAATCCGAAAGCTGATCAACGTGTAAATCCCCGCCGACCCAATTCCATCATGCCCACCCTTGCCTAGATGCGTCGGCTAGGAAAAGCCACACTACAAGCCCAGCTGTTGCCCATGCTGGCTTGTGGAAAGTACGGTAATTCTTCCAGGGTTTCCTGTGAACTGGTCCTTAATTGCCATGGGTGCGACTAGCAAAACCGCATACCCACAGCCCACCATTTGTCATGTTTTAGTTTAATTAGTATCATGGTGTCACTTAAATGATAATATCATTAAAGGGACTATGCTAAGTAATTAAGTGAAAGACCCCCTTGGTGTGCTACTTGATCCAAGCAGGGCTAAGCATTTCCTAAACTAGCAACTACTCAAATTATTTCCCAAGCTACCAAAGGAGCAGGATATTTGAAACATAAGGCTGAGTACAATAGGTAATTAAGCCCATAAATGACATTATAAAACAATACAATATTTGGAGAAAAATAAGATATTCGCAATTTTGGTACAATATGCTCAAATGATAAGCATGACTTGCATTGCTCTTGCGCTGGATCGACCTCTGCAACAACCTCGAAGTACACAGGAGTGTCGGAAATATCGGAATCTAAACAAAAAACAAAACACACAAGCAAATAGGCTATAAGTCTACTAAAATAGGGAACAAAACCATTTTTAATGGATTCCCAACATTATTATGAATTTTCTACAATTTGAATGGATTCAAACGGAGTACGGATGAATTAGTTATGAATTTTAGAAGATTAACTGTGTTTTACTACAAACAGAAAAGTCCTTATTTAAATTATTGCGTAATAACTCCTAGGGCTGATGCCAGCGGAGGAAGGGGCGGCGACGCCCATAGGTGGGCCCCACATGTCGATGGCACGGGGCCCCAGTCCATGGTGGTTCAAGTCCATGGGACCGGTGGGCGCGCGGCGTGCCACCTCGCGCATGCATTGTGCCGACATGACGGCCACGCGGCGGACAAAACAGCGGGCGCGGTGGCGCGGGGCGGCGGCGCGGACGGCGGCCGGGCGTGCAGCATGAGAGAGAGGAGGGAGAGGAGTCCTCACCGGGGCTGGGGAGGACGATGGCAATGGCGGCGCTACAGGGCGTGAGAGTGGGCGGTGATTGGGGGAAAAGAGAGAGGGGAAAGCGAGGTGGGTTTTTATAGGGAGCCGGGGAGCTCGGGATGGCCGGTTGAGGCCGGATTTCTCGCTAGGGTGGCAGAGTGGAGAGAGGAGAGAGAAAGCCGGGATTCGGTTTCGAATCTCGCGCCCCACGATGCGGCACAAGCGACGCAAAGTGGGGGAGTGGGTGCGGGTGGCGTAGGCGATGTGAGGAGGTGGGCGGCGGCGGGGGAGGGAAGATGGGCCGGCCCGGGGAGAAAGGAAAAAAAAGAAAAAGAAAAGGGATTTTTCTGGGATTTAATTATTGCGGAGAGGGTTGTTAATTGGTTAAAATTATTTTTGGGGCTCTGAAAATTTCACTAAAAATCCTATTAATGTATTTTAACATGGGAAACTCAAGAAAAATTCCACCATGCCATTTCCACTTAATTAAATGCATTTATCAATTGGGGTTTTGCTCTAGGTTAATTAAATAAATTCTTTTAGGCGATTTATTTAATGAATTTAAAGCTAGAAGGGGAAACTCCAGAGTGTGACAAACCTACCACCCTTAAACGGAATCTCGACCCCGAGATTCGGCGAAGAGGTGCAGATGGGCGGCTTGCAACTCATCTTCTCTTTCCCAAGTGGCTTCTTCTTCTGAGTGATGGCTCCATTGAACTCGGCAGAATCTAGTGGCTTTACTTCTTGTCTTTCTTTTGCCAGTCTCGAGGATGCGGGTTGACCTTTCCACCCACATAAGTCAAGTCCTTTTGAATTTCAATCTAGTCAGGGTTTGTCTGCTCCTCGGGTACCCTCAAACATTTCTTGAATTGAGAGACGTGGAAAACATGATGAATGCCGAGCATGTTGGAGGGGAGTTCGAGCTAGTAGGCAATTTCACCTCGGCGCTCTAGAATTTTGTATGGCCCCGCAAAGTGTGGTGCTAGCTTTCCCTTGGTTTGGAAACGGTGCATGCCTCGAAGTGGCATGACCCAAAGGTACACATGGTCCCTAACATCAAAGATGAGCTCTCTTCGGCGGTTCTTTGCGTAGCTCTTTGGCCGAGACTGTGCGATCCTCAGCATTTCCCGAACTGTTCTAACTTTTTCCTCTACGTCGTTTAGGACTTCAGTCCCAAACAATTGACGCTCTCCGGTCTGGTCCCAAAAGACCGGAGTGCGACACTTTCGGCCGTACAATGCTTCGAACGGTGTCATCTGCAGGCTGGCCTAGTAACTGTTGTTGTAGAAGAATTCTGCATACGGCAGGCTTCTGTCCCAAGCCCCACCGAAATCAAGTGCACAAACTCTCAACATATCTTCCAAGATCTGGTTGACTCGCTCGGTCTGACCATCAGTTTGAGGGTGGTAAGCAGTACTGAAGTTCAGACAAGTTCCGAATTCTTCTTGTAGTTTCTGCCAAAACCTTGAAGTAAACTGGCTCCCTCGGTCGGACACAATCTTCTTAGATACCCCATGCAAACTCACGATCCTTGCCAAATAGAGTTCTGCCAATTTCTTCCCCAAGTAGGTGGTGTGTACTGGAATAAAGTGAGCGACCTTGGTGAGTCGATCCACGATCACCCAAATGGAGTCGTGCCCCGTTGCTGTTCTTGGCAAACCCGTGATAAAGTCCATCCCAATCTCTTCCCATTTCCATTCCGGAATCTGAAGAGGCTATAGTAACCCTGTTGGTCTTTGATGCTCCGCCTTCACTCGCTAACATACGTCGTAGAGCGCGACGAATTCGGCGATTTCCCTTCTCATGCTGACCCACCAGAACTTCTCCTTGAGGTCTTGGTACATCTTGGTGTTGCGAGGGTGAATTGAGTATTGGGTCTGATGAGCTTCCGTAAGTATCAGATCCTTTACTTCCCTGTTCTCTGGAACACATATTCTTTCTCCCATTCAGATTGTCCTGTGTTCATCCTCAGTGAAGTCTCGTGCTTTGCCGACCCTCATATTCTTCTTGAGTTCAGCTATCTCAGGGTCATTGACCTGGGTTGCTCGAACTTGCTCCACGAGCATGGGCTGTGCCTCAAGAGTAGCCACGAATCCATGTTCTACAATACCGAGGTTTAGGTGTTCGAACTCACGTTGCAATCTGCCACACAATCCCTCGGTAAAGGTAGCGTTGCAGTAGCTTTTCCTGCTCAAAGCATTGGCCACCACATTAGCCTTATCAGGGTGATAATCTATTTCCATGTCATAATCCTTGATCAACTCCAATCATCGGCGTTGTCGGAGGTTCAAATTGGGCTAAGTGAAAATATACTTCAAGCTCTTGTGGTTGGTATAGACTTCACAACAGTTACCAATGAGGTAGTGCCGCCAGATTTTCAAAGCATGAACCACTACTACTAATTCCAAGTCATGAGTGGGGTAGTTGTTCTCGTGTGGGCGCAGCTGGTGTGAAGCATATGCGACCACCCTGCCTTCTTGCATCAAGACACATCCCAACCCTTGGCAGAATGCATCACAGAACACCTGGAAATCTTTCGTCTGATCAGGCAAAATTAAAACTGGTGCAGACACTAATTTCTTCTTAAGCTCCTCAAAGCTTCTGTTGCATTCTGCTGACCATTTGAATTTTTCATCCTTTTTCAGCAACTGTGTCATTGGCTTGGCAATCTTGGAGAAGTTTTCAATGAACCGACGGTAGTAACCCGCGAGTTCCAGAAAACTCCTGATTTGCGAGACCGTGCTCGGTGGGGTCCACTTGGTAACTGACTCCACATTTGACGGGTCTACTGCCACTTCTTGAGCGGTGATGATGTGGCCTAGGAACTGAACCTCTTTGAGCCAAAAGTCACACTTGCTAAACTTGGCATACTGTTGGTGTTCTTTCAACTTCTCGAGTACCAGGCGAAGGTGTTGCTCGTGGTCCTCCTCGGACTTGGAGTAAACGAGTATGTCGTCGATGAATATCATGACAAACTTGTCCAAAAACTCCATGAACACCTTGTTCATTAGGTTCATGGAAAAGGCTGGTGCGTTGGTAAGTCCAAAAGACATGACAGTGCACTCAAACAACCCATACCGGGTGATGAATGCCGTCTTCGGAATGTCCTCTTCTTTGATCCTCAACTGGTGATAGCTTGATCGCAGGTCTATCTTGGAGAACCACGTTGCTCCTTTCAGCTGATCAAACAGATCATCAATCTAGGGTAGCGGATATTTGTTCTTGATGGTTACATCGTTGAGGACGCGATAGTCGACGCACATCCTCTTGGTCTTGTCTTTCTTCTCCACGAAGATCATCGGAGCACCCCAAGGTGACGTGCTTGGGCGTATGTTTCCTTTTTGCAACTGCTCATCGACTTACTTCTTGACTTCCGCCAACTCGTTGCCTGTCATCCTGTAGGGCCTTTTGTGTATCGGGGCAGTTCCCAGTACTAGGTCAATCCGAAATTCGATTTCTCTCTTTGGTGGCATTGTGGTTAGGTCATCTGGGAAGACCTCAGGGTACTATCTTACGATGGGAATATCCCCCAACTCCTTAAGGTATTTCCCTACTACTACGGTCTGTTCCAACCCGTCGACCTGATTCAAGCACACTCTCTGCTTCTAGGGTGTCGGCGACTAGAATGTCACCACTTCTCCTTTTCCATTAACCAAGGTGATGGTGCGGCTTGCGCAATCAATAACTCATTTGTGCCTTGTAAACCAATCCATCCCAAGAATGACATTCAAGTCTTTGGATTCAAGAAGGATGAGGTTGGGTAAAAATTTTGAGCCTTGGAATTCTATTGCCTCAGAAGGGCAGTAGTGAGCCGTGGTCATCTCATTCCTAGGAGTATGGACCCACACAGGCGTTCTAAGCTCCACTACTGACAACCATGCATCCTAGCAAAACGCTTGGATAAAAATGAATGCGTAGCACCAGAATCAAAATTGAATTGATAGGAAACGTACCCAGTACAACTTCCGGTGTAGTCTGTGCCTCCTCTGCAAATGCATGGTTGACGTGGGCCTGGATGAACTTGGGTCCTGTGCGCCTTGGCTTCGGAAACTTGTTGGCGAAGTGGCCAGGCTCGTTGCAGTTGTAGCAGACCACTCGCTTTCCGCCAAACTCCTTCTTGGGTTGAGCTGATTGAGCCAGCTGAGCTAGGGCCATTGGTGGGCGCGGAGCTGGGTTGCAGTTCGGCTGCCCACTGTTGTTGTTGCGGTTGCCAGTGTTGTTGGTGTTGAAGTTGCTAGGGTGGTAGGGACGGTATGGGCGAACAATTATGCTGGAAGGTCCACCCTGCTGTCCGGCAATGAAACGGGGCCTCTGTTGGCTCCCCTGGTGTGCCCTAAGTTGAGCTGCCTTCCTCTTATGCTCCATCTTGTTGCGCTGGTCCTCTTGACGGATTGCCTTGTTGACCAGCTTTTCAAAGTCAGCATAATCTCCCGAGATTAGCTAGTTGGTCAATTCATCATCCAGGCCGGAGAGGAACTTTTCCTGCCTTTTTGCATCGGTGCGTACGTCCTCCGGGGCGTAGGGCGCAAGACGATTAAACTCATGAAGATATTCCGTCACAGTCCGGTTGCCCTGGTGGAATGCTCTGAATTCCCTCTTCTTCTGTGCCATGATGCCGTTGGGAACTTGGGCCTTCCGAAAGCTACGGCAGAACTCCGCCCAGGTGACTTCTGTCCCAGGTGAATGGGTGACCAAGTAATTATCCCACCAAGCCGAAGCGGGACCTTGCAGCTGGTGGGTGGTGAAAGCAACCTTCTCTTGATCGTTGCACGGTAGTAAGTTGAGTTTCTTCTCAATGGTGTGGAGCCAGTCATTCGCCTCCATGGGGTTGGTGGTGCTTGAGAAAGTTGGTGGCTGAACGCAAAGGAAATCCGACAGCTTAGATTGGGGTGGAGGGCCAAACTGCTAGTTCTGTTGACCCAGCTGTTGCTGTTGCGCCTGTTGCTGCATTTGCTGCATCATCTGTTGTTGCATCTGCTGGTGCTACTGTTGCATCTGTTGCATCATTGTTGTCATCATTTGTGTTTGGCTGGCCAACACTTGAGCGATGGTGGGATTCTCAGGTGGTCAGGGTGGGGGACCGTTATTGGTTGCTCCGTTGGCTTGTGCTCCTCCCGACGGGTCCTCATTGCCACTGGTGTTACCACTTGTCCTTGTGTTGACCATCTGGAGGGGAAGAACCAGCAGAAAGAGATGGAAGACAAAAAAAACAGACTGCTCAAAAACTAAGCTTTATTATATCATAATTAAACAGCAATTGTTCTGATCTAATTTAAAACACAATAAAACGACAAGCAGATCCTTATTAAAACAGCCATACCATAGGCACATGATGTCAACCATCGACTAACCCACAAGCATCAAACCTAACACACGGAAACTAGCAAGGAAACAAACTAAGTAAAATGGTAAAGCTAAGGGTAGCAAGCCTAATGCCCGGAGCGGCTCCTGCGATCGGTGGAGTCGTAGCTAGGCTCCTGCTCGTCTCCTGGCTCCTCCGAATGGCTCCTGGAGTTGGCCATGACGGTGTCGCTGCTGGTTAGCTCTGAGCTAGAACCACTGCGTTGCTGCCGCTGGATGTGGTACGCAACCAACCTCCACTGCCGCTGGCTCGACCCTGGTAGGTAGACACTGGGACGAAGGTGATGGTGAACACTGGTACTGACGACGCGACTGGTGAGGGCAGCGGAGCTGGCGCTGGAGCTGGTGCTGACGAAGGCGGGTGGAAGAGGGGAAGCGGCTCGGGAGCTGGAGGCGGGTTCCTCAGTGCAAGCTGGATGCGCATCGGGGCTGTGGTCGTCTTCCTCGGCGTAGTGCGAATACTGAGGCCAAGTGGCGCTGGACACCCTTGCAGCCTAGCATTCTCTGCCTTAAGACGGGTGACCTTGTCCTCCAAGCGGGCTATCTTGATCAGCTTCTTGTCGTTGAGGGCCTTGGATGCCTTATGGAGGTCGGCGTGCATCTTGTCCAGTCCCTTCATCACCGTGCACATGCGTCCAAAGGTGGTGTTATTCTCCGCAGTCGTCGAGCGAAAGGTGCTGACGTCGCTGTTGGCAGAACGACGAGGGTGGTAGCGGTACGTAGTGGCACAGAAGACGTAGGAGTGCCTGTCGCTGATCCTGCTCATCATTCGATAAGCTGTCTCCTAACAAGCATGCACGATAGTGCCTCCGGGAGCCTCGACCACCATATTGGGAAGACTGGTGCCCACAAAACCATGGACCTCCAAATGAACTCTGTGCGGGAACTCGCCACTGAGAGGCTCGATCATAGTATACTCTAGCACTTCCAGGTAACCCACAACTAAAGTCATGCGGGCAAGCACTGTCACACAACCGTCCATATCCTCACCACGGTGCATAGGAGGAAAATCTGCCATCTACAGAGGACTAGGGGTGGGAATCAATGCATGCTCAAATCCAAATTAAAGAAAGCAATTTAAAGGACTCAGGTAAATAAACGGGTAAAAGAAGAAATTTTGTGCAAGGAACATTTTATATGAGTCAAATAAGCGCTATTACCACACTAAAAATGATGGGAAAATATTATAATAACAACATTATTAAAAATAGTAATAATAGTAAGAACCAAAGTAAATAAATTTTGCATCCCATATGCCTTAGCTAGGACCTAATGCATTTTCCCGACAAATTTTCCCGACCAATTTTCAAGTTGATTCCAAACGAACTCCGAAATTAGCATCCCATAATTTCTAAAACCCAAGACTAACTTTAGTCAAGAAAATCCCCATCGAATAAACGACCCAGCTTTTTCTCGTAAATCCAAGGAACAAAAATCCTGAATTTTCCCAAAACAACACCAAGTGAAGGGCAAATGCACATGAAAGAGTTTCAGAGGGCTCTTAGGGTTTCCAGTTGGCTTGTCCTACGGTCAAGGTCGGCTCTGATACCAACTTGTCATGCCTAGAGATTCACTAACCCTAATTCCAAGCAGAATGTGCATTCAACCCCTGTCCAGGACCGGCTAGGGTACACAAACGACATAGTTGACATACAGATTCATGTCTTACAAACACCATGAAAATATCTTACATAAATACAGCGAAAAGAGAAAAACAAGCTATTCTAGATAACTAGACGCTCGCAGCGTGGCGGCACAATTCCATGGGCATCCTCGACGGCAACCACAAGCATACTCCTCTGAATAGCCTCCATTGGAAACGTACTCCAACTCTGGTGTGGGGAAAAATAGGGCAAGACTGAGTACTACCCACTGTACTCAACAAGTCATACCGGAAATGGAAAAAAATGATTCAAGTAAACACAAAGGAGGTTGAAGGGGTTTGTTTGCATGAAGTATGCATTTAAAGACAATAGTTGAATGCAGTAAAGTAGTTGAGTTAATTAGGCAAAATTAAATCATCACTGCCCAACGCTACACCACGTTGCAACAGGCCCAAACCACCACCTGAACTACACTAGTTCCATTAAGTCAGGTTATTAAAGGTATGACTAATCACGATGAATCTGGTTGATCGCCCATTACCACGGGCATGGCTATTCGAATAGTTTTACTCTGATCAGAGCTGTATAACTGTACCCACAAGACACCGCCCCACGACACGTTACCGTGCGCCGGCATATCACCACGGTACATCGCAAAGGGACTGTGACAGGACCCTTTGCATAACCCTCCCTAACCAAGCGTACCACATCACAGGTTTCACCCCCACCTTTAAACCAAGGCAGGCAGCCCCCTCTCATGCCTAGGTGAATCTGGAAGCCGATCAACGTGTAAACCCCCGCCGACCCAACTCCATCACGCCCACCCTTGCCTGGATGCGTCGGCTAGGAAAAGACACAGTACAAGCCCAGCCATTGCCCATGCTAGCTTGTGGAAAGTACGGTATTTCTTCCAGGGTTTCTCATGAAATGGTCCTTAATTACCATGGGTGTGTCTAGCAAAACCACACATCCACAGTCCACCATTTGTCATGTTTTAGTTTAATTAGTACCATGGTGTCTCTTAAATAAAAATATCATTAAAGGGACTATGCTAAGTAATTAAGTGAAAAGACCCCCTTGGTGTGCTACTTGATCTAATTTTAAAATCAAGGTGTGTTTGATTCTTCTGTTGTGATGAACAATTGGCATATGAGGTTATTGGTTTTGATATTTGGAGATTATTGACGAAGTGGCTTTTGAGTTGATTGCATTTTCAGACGGTGAACAGGGACTGTTGTTTTGTCCGGTCAGACCAGGCAGGTATGGCCGGTCAGACCGGTGGTAGTTTAGTCGAGATTTTTATGAGGAGTGTTGTTGTTGCACTTTGTCAACATAGAGAGAAGTAATAAAGTAGTCATCTATTTTAATAGATTTTCAATTTGTGTTTACCCGGGTTCTGCGGTCTAACCGACGGGACAACGGCAGTCAGACCGGCAGCTTCACGGCGGTCAGACCGGCGGTATCACAGTGGTAAGACCGGTGGGGACACGGCGGTCAAACCGGTGAAGGTGGCAAGAGGCAGACCGATCTACATCGATTTGAGGGTAAGTTTTAATTCTGCTAAAAGTTTTAGTTTTTGGGTACTACAACCATTCACCCCCCTTTGGTTGGCTTAGTTCTTGCTTTTCAATCCTAGAAGTGGTATCAGAGCCTTATTTTTCTTCTTTGGATTTTTACTGATATAGAGTTTTAAGCCATGGCTAACAAGTTTTTAACTAAGCCACATATTTTCGATGGTTCGGATTTTGCTTATTGGTGTGATAAGATGCAATCTTACATTATGGCTCAAGATTATGATGTTTGGCAAAAGGTTGCTCTTCCTTATGTGATTCCTGATCAAATTACTACTGAAGCTTTGAAAACTGAGTTTAATAACAATTGCAAAGCTCATAATATTTTGTTGAATGGAATTTCTTGTTCAAATTTTGATCGTGTGTCACATCTTAAAACTGCCCATGAGATTTGGAAAGCCTTGAGAAACTTTCATCAAGGAACTACTAACATTAAAGAACTTCGTCGAGATCTATTCAAAAAAGAATACATAAAATTTAAGATGAAACCTGGAGAAGCTTTGTATGATTATCTTGGTAGATTTAATAAGATTTTGAGTGATCTTAGATCTGCTGATTCGTCTTATGACATAAATTACATACAATCTGAGGTTTCTCGTCACTTTTTGAATGGTCTTGATATGTCTATTTGGGAGATGAAGGTTACATCTATTCAAGAGTCTGTTGATATGTCTACTTTGACGTTGGATTCACTTTACACAAAACTCAAAACTCATGAGATGAATATTCTTTCTCGCAAGGTAAATTCTAAGTCTAGTGCTTTGGTTTCTCCCTCGACTTCTTTGGATGTTGGTGCTTCTTCGTCAAATTCTACCGCTCTTGCTTTGATTAATGCCATGTGCGATGAGCAACTCGCACAGTTCGAGGAGGAGTACTTGGTTTTGGCTGCTAACAAGATTTCTCGAGCTATGAACAATGTTAGATACAGGAAAAGAGGAGGTCAAACTCGTTGCTTTGAATGTGGTGCACTTGGTCACATTCGTTCACATTGTCCTAAGTTTGGGAGAGGCAAGAAGGAAGACAATGGTGGAGAGAAAACCAAGGACGACAAGCCCAAGTCGAACAGCACGTTCAAGGGTAAGAAATCCAAGGAGGTGGTCAGGAAGGTGTTGAGTCAACTCTATGCTGCTTTTGAGCCATTAAGCGACATAGATTTTGATAGTGATGAAGACAAGGAGAAGGAAAAGAACATCTCCGGTGTTTGCTTCATGGCTCGTGGTGAATCGGAGTATAAGGACAATGAGGTGAGTTCTCTAGAGGAAGCTATTCTTGTTTTAAGTGCAAAAAATAAGAAGTGTGAGAAGATATATAAAAAACAAGAGTTCATGATTGAATCTCTAAATGCTGAAATTGCTAGATTGAAATCTCTTATTCCTGATGATGATGATTGCAAAAATTGTGAGATTTTAATGAATGAAATTTCAAAAATTAGAGAAATTAATGTCGTTCATGATTTGAAATTGAAATCTTCTTTCGCTCTTGGATTTGCCATGTACACACGCACTTTGGATGAATTGTTTTTAACTAAAAAATTGTTGAAAAAATATCAAGTTGCTTTTTATGCTAGTTTGATGTTTAACATGATTTGTGCTAAAAAGTTAAAACAACACAATATTTTGAATTACTCAACATGTACACTAAACAATATGAGATTGAAAGATGCTTTGCATCGTGTTGAGTATATGAAAGATATTGTAAAATCTGATGAAGTGCTTTCTTGTCCAAAATGCCATAAAAACAAAGGTGTCATGGTAGATTGTGAAAATTGTGCAAATTTGGAAAAAGAGGTTTCTTATTTGAAAAGTTCATTGGAAAGATTTTCTGATGGTAAGAAACAACTTAACATGATTTTGGATCAATCTAAAATGACTAGCTACAATAGGGGTGTAGGTTTTGATGTTCATGATTATCTCACCAAAAATCAACCCAATGTTTTGAAAGTGACTGAACATGGTGAAATTTTGACAAAACCTAATGTTGTGAAAACAGTTTTTAAATCTGCTGGAATTATGCCCTCTCTTTCTGCTACACTAAAATAAACTAAAACTAATATTTCAAAACCATTAACTGCTAGGGAAAAGTATACTTGTTCCTTTTGTGGTAAATATGGTCATCTTGTTGGTTTTTGTTTCAGATTAGCACGGAAACAGAAAAAAAGAAAGAGAGATTGATTTTGCAAAATCTAAGTGGTAGAAATCTGGTTTTCTCTCGAGGAAACCGGTCAGACCGCAGTGGGTTGCACGGTCAGACCGACGACCGGTCCGACCGGCTATTGAGCGTCGGTCAGACTGTGCTCCGGTCAAACCGGAGATACAGAAGCGGTCAGACCGGCCCCCGGTTAGATCGGCTACTGTACTTCGGTTAGACCAGCCTCGAAGAAATTTTTCTGAAAATTCTCAAACTATTTTTGCTCATGGATATATGCCTATTGGATCTACTGGTCGGGTGTCTCAGTACTGGATTCCTAAATTTCTTTTATCTAACCCCACTACTGAGGCTTCGACATCTTCTTATGAGTAGGCTTTGGTGGCGAGGAAGGAGAACATGTGGATTGTGGATTCCGGTTGTTCGTGGCACATGACCGGTGATAAAAATTGGTTCTCCTCCCTCAAGATGGCATCCAAGACAGAATCGATTATCTTTGGTGATGCTTCTACTAGTGCCGTTCTTGCTACAGGATCTGTCAAGGTAAATAACAAGTTTGAATTGAAAGAAGTAGCTTTGGTTGAGGATTTAAAATACAATTTGCTTTCGGTTTCACAAAATGTTGATGAGAATTTGGAGGTTCACTTTAAGAAAACTGGAAATAAAATATTTTACTCTTGTGGTGTTTCTGTGTTGAATATTTCTCGCTTTGGAAGAGTGTTTAAAGCTGATTTTGAAAATCCTATTTCACCTGTTGTAACATGTTTGGTTGCTAAATTCAACAAAGATTTGATGTTTTGGCATCGTAGACTTGGACATGTTGGTTTTGATCATCTCACTAGATTAAGTGGTTTGGATATGGTTTATGGTTTGCCTAAACTTAAGAAAGATCTTGATTTGGTTTGTACATCGTATCGTCATGCTAAGATGGTTGCTTCTTCACATGCTCCAATTTTTTCTGTGATGATGGATGCACCGGGACACACCGGGACAGCTCTTACACATGGACATTGTTAGTCCAGCTAGAGTGCAATCCGTTGGAGGAAAGTGGTATGTGTTGGTTGTTGTTGACGATTTTTTTTCGATATTCTTGGGTTTTCTTCATGGAAAGTAAGGATCAAGCTTTTGGACACTTTCAGAAGTTCGTATCTTAGATTGAATTGTGAACTTCCCGGTTCTTTGAAGCGAATGACATAAGGCTGAGTACAATAGGTAATTAAGGCCATAAATGACATTATAAAATAATACAATATTTGGAGAAAAATAAGATATTCGTAATTTAGGTACAATATGGTCAAATGATAAGCATGACTTGCCTTGCTCTTGCACTAGATCGACCTCTGCAACAACCTCGAAGTACACAAGAGTGTTGGAAATACCGGAATCTAAATGAAAAACAAAACACACAAGCAAATAGGCTATAAGTCCATTGAAACAGGGAACAAAACCATTTTTAACGGATTCTCGGCATTTTTATGAATTTTCTGCAACTTGAATGGATTCAAACAGAGTATGGACTAATTGTGTTTTTACTATAAACATAACTCCCAGGCCCGACACCAGCGAAGGAAGGGGCAGCAGCGCCGACAGGTGGGCCCTACCTGTCGGTGGCACGGGGCCCCGGTCCACTGTGGTCCGAGTACACAGGACCGGCGGGCGCGCGACGTGCCACCTCACGCACGCGTGGCGCCGACGTGGCGGCCACAGCAGCGGGCGCGGCGGCGCGGGGGGCGTCATGGGCGGCGGTCGAGCGGCCGGTGTGAGAGAGAGGAGGAAGATAAGTCCTCACCTGGGCCGGGTAAGACGACGGCGGCGGCGCTAGAGGGCACGAGAGTGGGCGGTGATTTGGGGAAAAGAGAGAGGGGAAAGCGGGGTGGGTTTTTATTGGGAGCCGGGGAGCTCAGGGTGGCCGGTTGAGGCCGGATTTCTTGCTGGAGTGGGAGAGTGGAGAGAGGAGAGAGAAAGCCGGGATTCGGTTTCGAATCCTGCGCTCCACGATGCGGCACGGGCGGCGCGGAGTGGGGGAGTGGGTGCGGGTGGCGTGGGCGACGCTGGGAGGTGGGCGGCGGCGGTTTCAGCGGCGGTTACGGNACGGGCGGCGTGAGCGGCGAGCCAGCCGGCTAGAGGAAGGGGAAGTGCCCGACATTTGGGCCCCACCTGTTGGCGGCCCGGAAGAGGGAGGGAGGCGATGCGGACTTCCGCGAGGAGGGGCACGACGCGGGCCGCGGCCTTGGACCGGCCTGGGGGAAGGGAATGCGCACGCGGGATGCCCAGGAGGGAAGATGAGCTGGCCCGGGGAAAAAGGAAAAGAAAAAGAAAAGGAAAAGGGATTTTTCTGGGATTTAATTATTGCGGAAGGGGTTTTTAATTGGTTAAAATTATTTTTGGGCTCTAAAAATTCCACTGAAAATCTTGTTAATGTATTTTAACATGAGGAACTCAAGAAAAATTCCACTATGCCATTTCCACTTAATTAAATGCATTTATCAGTTGGGGTTTTGCTCTAGGTTAATTAAACAAATTCTTTTAGGCGATTTATTTAATCACTTTAAAGCTAGAAGGGGAAACTCCAGGGTGTGACAGATGCCCCTTGTAAAAAACACTTGCAAACTGACTTGTAATATATCAGCTTATTTATGTTTAAGTTCTGATTTGAATCTTGCTTTTAATTTTTTAAAAATTCTCATTCGATGGTCATCAAGCCTAAAACTTGATTCAGTCTTTAAAAAATTATCAGTACTTATCCACTCAACTCAAATCAAAACAAAAAACAATGATAAACCAAATATAAACAAATCATATTCAAGAGGAACTTTATACTTTACTGAAATCAATAGCCCCCGACTGGCAACTCAAGAAGGCAACTTACTTGAAGTCGGCAATCGAGAAAACAAAATACAAAAGAGTAGCTTTAGTTGTAATAAACGCCCGTGATACAACATTGCGATTGTGGTAACGCCGAAATCCTTGGAGATATCTAGCCGATGGAATACGAGCAGCTTCACGAGCTTCTTCCAATGTATTTAAATCAACATGATCTTGGTCATAACGCTCCTCATTGAAATTACGAACTCGAAGAGATTCAAATTGCATCTCACTCAGGAACATAGCCTCAACCCCATAAACCAAAAAGAAAGGTGACTGACCCGTAGCCCGACTGGGTGTAGTTCGAAGCGACCATAAAACCGAAGGCAACTCCTGAACCCATCGTCTAGCATAAGGACGTAATCTATCAAAAACACGAGCCTTGATACCATGAAGAACAATACCATTAGTGCACTCCACTTGTCCATTGCTCATAGGATGTGCAACCGACGCGTAGCATATCTTGATCCCAAAGTCTTCGCAAAAATCTTTGAAAACTCCTCCTGTGAACTGAGTTCTATTGTCAGTAATAATCCTGTTTGGCACGGCAAACCGGTGCACAATGTTGATGAAGAAATCCTTAGCTTTATCAGTCATGATCGTTGCAACCGGTTTAGCCTCAATCTACTTGGAAAACTTGTTGATAGCAACAAAAAGATGTGTAAAACCTCCTTGAGCTTTTTTGAAGGGACCCACCATGTCCAAGCCACAGACTGCAAAAGGCCATGAGAGTGGAATAGTTTACAATTCTTGAGATGGGACATGGATTTGCCGAGCAAAAAAATAACAACCCTCACAAGCAAAAAACTTTATCTGCATCTATAACCGCCGCGAGCCAGAAAAACCCCTGTCGATAAGCTTTTCCCACCAAGGTGCATGCTGCAGCATGACTGCCACATATTCCCGAGTGAATGTCTTGCAATAACTGCTGGCCTTCCTCAGGAGTAACGCATCATAACATAGCACTAGATGGGTTTTGCTTATATAACTCAAAGTCAACCATGATATAACTCTCACTATGATGTCAAACTCGCTCGGCTTTGTCTCGATCATGAGGTAACTCCTGCCGAGTTAGAAACTTGATAAAAGACATCCTCCAATCGGTATCAAGCATAGGAACTTGTTTGGTAACTGTTGGGATACGCATAGGCTAGGATAGCATAAATCAAAATTTTTTTATTGCGCAAACCAAGAACCATACAAGTACGAGATCATAGATCGTTACCACTCGACGCGCTATGCAGCAGAAGTAGGTGCTAAGAGGTCGAAGGAACGTTGGCGACATAGCGGCGTCGATGTAGAGGAAGTAGTAGATCGTAGCAACCCGATCTTCTTCTCCGCCGTGCTCTCATGCTGATCAGCACCGTAGACCAGCGACACCTCTACCGGTATCCACACGTACAGGGATGCAACATGTCGCACAGGCGTGCTAGTGCCCGTGTGCAGCTAGGGTTTTGCTCGGGAGGGGAGTGACGACTAGGGTTTCTATATCACGACCAGCCTCATCACCTAAAGGATACATATAGGATCCATAACTGGGCCACCGAAACCCATAGGAGTCCTACTCGGATCTCTATGCAATCCCTTTATTCCGGTCCATTAATTGTGCAACCCTGTAGGTCCATGTACACTCGGTTGCAACCCGAAAACTCCTTTTTGGTCCACGTGTCAACAGCGGCCCCTAGTAGAACATATTGGCCCACCAGGCATACATAAGGATCATATCGGCTGAACCTCTAGTGCATACTTGTATGAACCCCTTTGCCTCACGAACTTGATTAAGCTCAAGACTAGATATGTGACATCCTTTAATAGCTCAATCATTCACTCGATCCTGTAATAGATTATTGAACCTGCGATTGACTCCTTAATCACTTTTGGCATGGCCATGCACTTCCATAATCTATAACATCGAGAGGCCTAGAGATATCTCTCCAAGGGAGGGGCAAATCCCATGTTGATTATTCATATCCCACTACATGTTTCATAGCATGCCCGAAGACTACTTTTATAACTACCTAGTTACATAGTAGTGTTTAGCAGCCCCTAAGCAAGCTATTACACATGTTGGGAACCATGATAATCTCAGGTCTAAGGATTCTACATCAACACTAATATGAGACCACTGATGGTACGTCACATATAGCTCTTGCAATGTCTCATGTTGGGTCTATCCAACAACATGTTCTCCAACATGTGTTCACATTATTAATTTGGTATCTCCGTACCATGATCCATGAGACATGATCATCAATCAATGAATGCGCAGATCATTGAAACATATTTGTTCCATATATGATATTTGATCAGGGATCCTTTTGAAATAGTAACATACAACATAAATAGTCTCATTAACGAATCACATATTCATTGATCAATAATAAGTTATCTATTTCAAGGAACAACGTATAACAAAGATGTAAACATAGTATGTGATACAATAAACTCTATGACTGCCTCTAGGCCATCTCACCAACAGTCTCCCACTTGCACTAGAGTCAATCATGAGAGGCCTCCACCTTTAGCTTCTTGCGTGGCGTTAGCGGTGGAATGAGCGCCTTCCCACGTCCAACGGGCATGCTCGTTTCCACGAAGCAAACTGGTCACTTCGGTGGAGGGCTATCCAGTGAGTAGGATAAAGCGTCCTACTCGGGCGAAGGTTGTTCCCATTCCCGTTGTCGGTTGCTGCAGGGGTCGTGAAACCACCGTTGGCACGGGATGGCCTGGGTATGTGATTCCCTTGGAACAACGGGACACAATCGATCGTTTAGGGATGATTATGCCCGTTGTCAGCCTTTGGTAGGGACTGGACGCCCTGGACTTGGCCTTCTAGGTTCTCCGGGTTGAAGGCGAGCGCACAGCCAAATGGGGCCAAGGAGGGCCAATGTTGGATTGGTCCAACTAAGGGTTCGGCCAAACGCCCCTAGCCACTGGTTGGCCCCTCGTCGTGGCTGGGTGGTGGCAGAATCGCTAGGGGTGCAAAAACCCTAGGTTCGTCGTCTTCCAGCGCCAGGAACGTCATGTTGGCGGGATGGATCTCCTCCTCAAGTTGGTATGTCAAATTGGAACATGTGAGGGAGATCAAAGCCTTTCCCTCCATGGAATTTGTGGAGAATTTGACAGGGAATTGGCTAGGGTTCAAGGTGTGGAGGAGGAGAGGAAGAGGAAAAGAAACCACAGCCGAAGGAAAATCGAAAGAAGAGATTGCGATCGTCGGGTTCTGTCCAGTTCGAGAGACCACTGAGGCTGAGAAGGGGGCCCCACCAGAAGGCCAACAGGACGAGGGCCAGTGCTGGCGGAGCTAGGACTAGCTAGCCAAACCAGGGGTTCGGCTGAACCCTCCTGGTCGCCAGGCTAGCCGGGTTCAGGCAAGGAGATGGGCTAGGGCAAGCCTACCCAGTGGGTATAGGTTGGGGCTCAGAAATAGCACTTAAGTCGACCAACTCTACCAAGTCTAAATCCTGCCCCAACCCCTCTACCGGTTCTAGAAAAACTTTTAAATGATGACTATTTACCTTAAAGACGTTACCTTCATCATTCTGTAGCATGACCGCTCTGTGCGACGAAGTGTCGATGACGGTGTATGGTCCCAGCCATTTGCTCCGAAGTTTTCCATGACCGAAGAGCTTTACAATGAAGTTGAATAGCAGCACCTTGTTTCCTGGTTTAAACTCCTTGACCTTGATTCACCTATAATGCCATCGTTTGGTTCGTTCCTTATACATCCTGGCATTGTGATAGGCCTTGTCTCTCCATTTCTCTAGTTCTGACAGCTGCATCTGTCGGTGCCGTTTGGCTTATCCCAAGTCCATGTTCCAAGACCAGATGGCCCAGTGCGCCCCATGTTCCAGCTCAACAGGCAGGTGGCAAGTCCTCCTATACACAAGCCAGTATGGTGACATGCCAATGGGCGTCTTGTAGGCGGTCCTATATACCCAAAGAGCATCGGGTAGCTTATGCTTCCATGCTTTCCCCCATTTCATTGATGGTCTTCTGCAGAATGTTCTTGATTTGCTTATTGGACGTTTCTGCTTGACCACTCATCTGGGGATGGTATGGAGTTGTAATGTTGTGGTGTGCCCCAAGCTCTTGTAGAAAGTTTCGGAAAGTCTTATCGATGAAATGAGACCCTACATCACTAATTACTATCTGTGGTGTTCCAAACCGAGGGAAGATGACCTCGTGGAACCTCTTGCGGGCGTGCTTGGCGTCGGTGGCACGGCACGACATTACTTCCACCCACTTGGACATATAGTCGACCACCACCAGGATGTACTCGCAGTCATGGGAATTTGGAAAAGGCCCCATGTAGTCGATACCCCATACATCATAAAGTTCCACTTGAAGATCGTATGTTAGGGGCATCGTATCACGAGCGGTGATACGTTGTAACATACCACTAAAACCATTTAGGAGGCTATGTAATATTAAATGGTTGTCAAAATAAAAATCTCCTCTTTTGAGTTTGATATAAAATTTTTAGGTTTCTGTTTATTTTAAGCATATTGCATTGAAGGGATAAGTGCGAATGCACTCGATGATTAAATTACCAAAATAATAATTTAAGACATTATAAATAATGGAATAATTCAAATATCTTAACCCAGGTGTGTGGAGTAACCTATAGGTTTTGCTAGATTTTATTTTCTTATTTACTTATTCAAACAAACAATACAGTAAAAATAAAAAATCTGAAAATTTCAGATTCTCTGGAGCCTACTTGGGCACTCCATTAAAATTACATCAAAGATATTTTGGTTTGGGAAATTGGTTCAAAGTATTGAGGAAATAGTGCTTTACCATTTTTCCATTTGGATTTTTACCTAATTGCCCCTGGAAAATAATTTAAACTGAGGGCAAAATTGGAACCTAGCAATAGTTCTGGACTTAGCCAATTGTGCCAGCTCCCTCTGTTCCCTGCATAGCACTCACTGCCAGGTGGGCCCAGGCCTTTGTGGGACCCGCTCGTCAGTTGCACAGGCATACCCACGTCAAGCTAGCACCGCTTCCCCGGCGGACACCCACGCAACACGCGTCGACGGCGCCGAGCACCGCTCTAGCTTCACTTCACTGCCGACCGCCATATAAAACCATGCCGACCGACACACATCCTCTTCCCCTCGTCATTGTTCCATTTTGCGGAGAAACCGATGGCGATCGTCCCGGAATCTCAAGCAACAAAGGAGTCTTCTTCGGCGCCGGCGAGATTGTCACCGCAGTTCCGCATCATCGGGTGCATTCCATTCTTGGTTAAGTTGTGTTCCAAGTTCTCTGTTCAATGCCATTACTAACCCCTCAAAGAACTATTGATTTGGTGTAGCCCATCTCCGGGAACGCGTACCGCGTCAACTTGAGCCACCGGTGAACTCCGAGCGCCGCCGTGGAGTTCATCAATGTCGCCCGACCCCAAGACTTCATATCCAGCCAAGCTACTTCGCCAGCATATTCATCACCTCAAGACGACCGCGAACCCCAGAGGAATCGAGCCGTGAAGCTCTAAATCGGGAGATCCCTTTCATCTTCCTCATCTCCGGCCGCCGACCTCATCCAGCTCTACCTCGTTCTCTGGTGAGTCTCGGGACGATTCGTCGTGCCTTGAGCTACTCCATGTCATCACTAATCGATGCATGTACTCCTCCTAGATCGCTTGGATCCAGAGGTACCTCGTCGATGATAGCCATCAAGCCGTGCCACCATCGGGACCGAACCGAGCGCTTGGAAGCTTGCCGGGCCTTGTCTACACTTTGGTGAGCTTCTGGGACGTCCCTAGCCCCACATGCATGCTCGCACGCGCGCAGAATAGGTCGCGAAATCAATATGCACATGCAATTCGAGGCGGGTCGCCGCTTCTCCCGCTGCTGCCGTCGCAATAGACCACCATAGCTCGCAAGATGAACATCGTTAGCTTCGTCTAGGGCCCCTTTACCTTCTTCCCAATGGCCGCATCGTCTGGAACTCAACCATTCACCGCCGGGATCGCTGCAAAGTTTGCCGCCACGCTGCTGTTCTACCAAAGCTACCCTAGATGGTTATAAGTGTGATCTCTTAGAATCTCTAGGGATGTTTTGGCAAAACAGACAGCTACCTACATGTGGGGACAGGACCTTGTTGTAAATATGCAAAAACCCAAGTGCTATTTTGAATAAATGCCTATGCCATGTGTTAAGGACGGCAGGATCTATTTGCCAAAACCCTAGGGGCTTTAGAGCAAATGTGCAATCACTGACTGGTGGACCCGAACTCTTTTAAATTTTGTAAAATCCAGAATAATTGAGTAAAGTGTTTTCTGATGAACTGAAAAATGATTTCAAGTTTGAAAATTCATAATAAATTCATTACAACTCTAAAAATTTCAAACTAAATTTTGTTGGATTCATATTTTTATGCTCTATCATCTGTAAGTGCTAAACTCAATAGAACATTAGATATTTATGTCTTAAGTATTTAAAATGTGCATATTGGCTTTAATTAATTAATTCCAACTTTGAAAATTTATAACTTTTAGGTGGGAACTGATAAAATAGAAATTATTGCACTAAAAATTCAGTCAACATAGTATCACATCACCCTAAGAACAGCATTTAATTTAGAGCATATTAAATTTTCCTTTGCACAAATGTAATTCGAATTTTACGTGTATGTTTAGACGACGATAAGATTCTCGTTGAGGAGGTGCATTATATAGCTGAACAAGGTGCGGAGCAAGAACAAGGCAAGCCACCTTCCTCTCTTCCTTTGACCATTTTGATCCTATATTTGAAGGTTTAAAATATTGTTTGCAAAGATGCATGGTTAATTTCCAAATTAAAAAGATGGGTAATTTAAATGGTTATAGTTATACCTAAAACTTGCATGTTACCTATTTGAAAAACTCCACTCATTATTTGGCACCCTTAGGGTATTTTAGATACTGTTAGCTTTCGATAAATTTATTATACATCAAGTGTCGACATGCTAGCTTAGCAATGCTTAGAACAAACTATTACTATCATTATGGGCATCTTATTATTTCTGAAACTTATTGATTTTAAATAACAACTCATTGGAAGTAAATGTGTACTTATTTGTAAACTAAAATGAAAAAAAAGAATATTTACTTCTTGGGCAACAAGTGGTACACATATGGTATTTAGTTGTGTATCGATAGGGAGAGTGTATGCCTGAGATATTTAAGGACTTCACTCAATGTCAGTCACTTGTGTTTATAGTACGACCACATGTGCTATTATGGGATAGCCATAGCCGATTAAGTTGTCCATGGTTTAGTCTTGTATTATGGTAGGCCGTTGTAGTATGAATTAGTCTTAGCGATAATTCATAGGAACTACCTATTTACCTGTATGGTAGTCTAGGCGTCTAAGTCTGTCCAATACAACGATATGGTGCCTCATGGTAGGAAAGGATGTTTTCGCTACCATGGTGTTAGGCTCAGGCATGGGCCCACCTCCTAATGGTTCTAGGTCATATGCCTAGGACGGAATCACACCTATCGTGCTGGTGCAAGGCTAAATCATGAGTAATGTAAAGGCTATGTTGTGAATAGTAAATCGGGTACTTTGGTACCGCGTGGCATGTTTTACATGATTACTATTTTACATCATGTGGGTACAGTGTACGGGCTCTGCAGAGTTTTAAACTAACCGGTTAGCCGCGCTCACGGTCATGAGGGGCATAAGGATATGTGTTGAGTATAGACGAATGATTTTACTCTGTGTTTTTGCTACCTATAAAGTTAAATGATATGGAATGTTGTGAGAAATAATATGGAAATGATTTATATACTTGATGCTCTGGATAGTGCCAAGTAGGATACAGAAAACCGGATGTGACCAAGACAGTCCCAACTAAACTGATGTGTCTCTAAACACAACGCTATTAGAGATAGAATCAAAATATCAGGTAGGTAACTATATCAACCAAACCAAAGCGATCCAAGAGGTCGAAGCGATGCAGCCTTGAACAACAACAATGTAGCCGATACATCAACCAGGGCCGATGGAACGTTGGACTTACCCCTTCGCCGAAGATCGGAAGCCGATGCAGCCCCGCAACAGGTGCCAAGTTCTACCGGTTGATAAGTAAAACCTCGAAAAAGAGGGTGGCGATACGTCGAGAGTAGTTGTATTGATCGAGAGATAGATTACAAAGACCCCGGGTGTACATATTTACACCCTCAGGCCGATATGATACCTATTTGGACATGACACAAATTTTTCTAAAGATAAAAGGAAAAACATAAGTCTTCCTAATCGGACATTAAACACACTTTCCTAAAAATAAAAGGAAACTAACTGACTCTTCCTAATTAATAGATAAATTGCCATGTTGCATCCTCTTCAAACTCGGCATCTTCTGGATAAGGTTCCTTTAATTGATTAATTTCCTTAACCGAATCCACTAAGAATCTAACTGCTGGCGACCTAATAATTCCCATCAGCCAATTCTACGACTCTGAAGCCAATACTAACTCTAGGTCGATGACGATTTCAGGGTTTACCAAATTTTGGCGTTAACAGTTTCGTCAGAGAATTTTTCGATCGTGAGATTGGGACGGAAAACGCTATTTTCCCAAGCTTGACGTCGAGAACTCCGATTCTAGGCACATCTAAGAAGATATTTCTATGGGATGGCCTATGAGGAGGTCGAAGTCACAGACTTCGAACATATTGAAATCAAGGATGATCTCGACATCGTTGTGCCTTATTGGCACTCTGCGGATAAACCCATACCCTTCGATGATAGGACCGTACTGATCCCGAAAGGTTTTGTCTGTTGGTGTCAATGGTTCATCCCCTAGGCACGGAAGTGCAAAGGACATAGACATAATGTTAGCACAAATAGTAGGATTATAAATAGTTTTCGCTATGGCCTCTCTCGTGAGACAAGGAATGGTTATGGACGGGGAGCTAATCCGAAGTGCTTCTGACGAAAGCTCCACCTCCATTAACCACTCTTCACTCATGATGGTAGTAAGTTCATGAACCGTTTCTTCGAGGAAATATTCCTCGAGAAGCTCATTCCAACTACACGGGACAGGTGGTCTCTTTTGCGCAGAGTAGTTTGAGGTGTTTTCATAATCTTCAAAAAGATCACCCTCAAACTAGAATGGGAATTTTGAAGGCTGAATTTCTTCCTTCTTTGTTTCCCGTGGTTCGGATGAGGATGCAATGGTTGAATCTTGGGATCTGGAGGTAGAAGGCTTCGATTCAACGGTTGAAGGTTCCTCTTGTGTATACTCGACTTCCTGGATGGGTTCGCAACAAACGAAAGAGTTCTCCCAGATATGGTCCCAGAGTTCCCTACCTTCCATCGTTGTTTTGTGTGCGAATGAACCTCTGACAGAAATATCAAGATACATGGCAGACTCCTTGTCTAAACCCGAATGAAAGTGTTGTAACAACACATGGTCAGGTAGAGACAAGTCTAGGCCGGCTTGAGTTAACAAGCAGAATCGTGCCTAGGCTGCACTGATGGACTCCTCATTCTGCTGAAAATTGAGAACCTCCCTATGGAGAGAAGCTACACGGGTTAACGGGAAGAAAGCAAGGAAAAATGCTTTTCACACTACTAGAGAAAGGGTTTTTCCTAGCGGCCACTTTGTGTTTTCTATGATGGCCAGTGCTACCACTGTTGGTATTTCTTACGTTCACAAATAAAGTCCACAAGCGCACGGAGATACCGCTTTAGCACTTCACCAAGGAGTATTCCAAGGTATCAAATTTCCACAGGAAATGTGTGTGTTTAGCTCTTCTTCAGGTTCATCGAAGGACACAAGACAAATGTAGGCCAAAGGGTAGAGAGAATTTTCTAATATGGTAGAGGGTTGTTTAGAAAGCTTAACTTTAATCCTATTGCTATACTTCAGGCACTGGCTTACTCGCTGCTAACAGAACGCGCTCTACTCCGTACCTGGACAGGGAGGACTACGGTGATCTCAAGGGCTGTCACCACCTCTGCACCAACCTCTAACATACTGTGGGATACGCAGCAAATACAGGTATTCAATAATATAGACACCACATCTACACTATAAAATACTACTCTAATGTTGATCAAACACTAAAGTAACACTATTTCTAATGACAGTATTCCAGTATGCTAAATAGGAACTAACTAAGAAATATACCACACAAGATAAATCTCAACTACTCAATTAGAGCAAAGTAATTGTTAAGGTAAAAAAGAAATAGAGAGAGATACCAAAAACTCCAAAACTCCTCCAACTCTTTCTTCCTCACTCTCTCCCTTATTCTAAGTACACATAAAAGAATACAAAGAGTCTCTTATAATTCAGTTCAATCTTGGTGTGTTGTGAATGAGAGACAAGGGGGTATTTACAGGAGGAGATGCCTTGAGCATGTGAGATTCCTCCATAGTATCCTAAGAGCATCTTCCTTCTCCTCTCGCCAAGTGTCCTCCTGAAGTCGGTAATTGCATGAGAAATGGTCACAACTGCCATAGGATGTCGGCAACTCTTTGCACATGAAAGATGTGGCCGAAATGAGCCAACTCAGGGGTCAGCCGAGCCCTGGCTGGCCGATCTGGCCCTGGGCTTTCTCCTATGCCCTGGCAAATGATGCCTCACAGTGTTTCTTTGGGAGTTGGCCCATCTGGATGTGAATTCCTTGGATAATTGGGCCTATGCGTCCATATGTTTAAATAGGAATATAATTCTTCCTCGCTTTTATGTATATTTCTTCTCAACTTTGGTAGTTTGTCACATGCTTCCAAATATACACCAACACTTGTGGAATTTGTTAGAAATAAACCTACCACTATGTTGGATGTTGTTTTTGTGTAGCTTTCTGCATGTATTGACGGTCTAAAAATGATCTTTAGTGGTCGTCAACAACCGCCAACAACTAAAAGGCAGTGAAAATGAACAATCTTCATAGCGAAACTTCACCGCTTGTAAAGAGATTTTCACAATCGGTTAGGTTACGTTGACCGCCAGGGAAAATGATTTTCGAGCACAAAAAAATCACAAATCCACTGCCCGATCGCTAGGAAAATTTGATTTTCGAGCGAAAACAAAATCCGCAAATCCACTGCCATGCCCGAGCTACGCCACCGAATGCGCTGGCCGCGCCCCAAGCCATCGTCGGATCCGTCACCTGCCTTCCCCGCCAGTGGCGCCACCGCCTGCCCGCCAGATCTGGGAGAAGGGAGGGGGGTGGAGGAGCCGCGCCGGAGTTTGGCCGTCATCACGGCAACCGTCGTCATCGTCGTCATCGTCCTTGAGGTCAACGTCAAGCACTACCACCGCTAGATCCGTCCCCTCCACCGTCATCGCCACTAGCTAGCTGTGGGAGAGGGACAGGAGGCGGCTAGGTCAGATCCTCCTCGATCTCGCCATCGCTCCCCGCACATGCAATCCGTCCGGCCACCGCCACCACTTGCCACCGTCGGCACCCCTTTTCTACTATCGAGCCACCATCGCCGATTCGAGGGAGAGGTGAGGTAGGCCGATGTGACCGGATCTGAGAGAGAGGGTTGGAGAGAGAGGGAGAGGTGAGGGAGGCGCCGGATCTGAGAGAGGGTTGGAGGGAGAGGCCGCTGCAGTAGTGGTGGGGGTGGTGGCCGTAGGGAAGGGAAGGAGGAAGGAGCGGGGGAGAGGAGTGGTGGTGGTGGCCGCTTCAGCGGCGGTGGTGGGACGGGGCAGAAGNGACGGGGCAGAAGAGAGGGAGCTGGGACTGCACGGTGGTGGATGCACCGCCGAACGGGGTCGCCGCTACCGAACGGGATCGCCACCACCCGTCGACACCGTCGTCCATGGGGAAGGAGAAGGAGACGGGTGTGACGAAGCTCAGAGCGGCGCTGGTGGGAAAGAAGAAAAGGTAAGAGAGGAGGGAGAGGGAGGAAGAAAAGGAGAGGGGACTTAGTTGGCCTGGCGGTTAGCATTAATATGGCAAAAATTTTTTCATGGTGGTCCTCCCTACTAGCAGCTAGCAAAATCGATTTTTTGCAGCGGTCACATAAGAGGTGCGCCTACAAAAATAACTCTATTTTTACAAGTGGACCTCTTAAGTAACCGCCAGCGAAGATTCACGATTTTCGTTGGCGGTGGCTTAGGTGGGCCACCAGTGAAAAAGGACATATCTTCTCTAGTGGCCATCTTAACCCGGTTGCCAGTGAAGATCCATTTTCGCTAGCAGTCCATAGCCTTTCACCCCTCATTACAATTTTGATGGTGGTTTTTGCGTATGGCCGCCAAAGAAAAAAAATAGGGTGACACCATGAAAAATCGATTTTGTAGTAGTGGCAACTCCTCCCACTCACCATATAGTTTACTCACCACAAGAGTGTATCATTACTTCGCCCCTTCCGTAAGAGAAAAGGGAAACAACTTCCACCGCAATGTGTCTTGTGGCGTGCCCGCAATTGACAGGCATTAACACAATTGCTCAAATTCTTGTAGATGACTATAGGGATTTTTCGCTTTCGCTACCCGAGAAGGTCTGTCCCCGAACCATGGGTATAAAGCCAGGACTGAGTTCATAGCCAGATGTATGATTGGGTTTTGAAGAAGGGTATGGCTCACAGAACTTGGCCCTTGGAGCAAGAAGGTTTTGAATAGAGGGTTGCTCCATGGTAGGTAAGAAAAGAAAAGAAAAGAAACGATACGAGGATGAACCAAGTTCGTAGATGATACAACAACTGTTTCCCAGCAATTGCGCCAGAAATGCTTGTTGGTATTTGATACAATCATAGATAAATTTGCAAGCACACAGATAACGATGTAACACTTCCCCTTAGAGTGACCCAAGGGTATAGAACATGAGAAACATGTGTGTACTATCTATGATCAAAATTCAATCCAAGGACAACAACTGATGGTAGTTTGGCTAGAGAGGATTCTTATGTCTTTTAGTTAGCTAATTTATGTTAAAGGTAAAATTCTATCGAATACTTCGGGCACCAGTCATCCCCTGGTCTGCAAGGCTAAGTCCATCCTTGTGCTCTATGATGTATCCGAACGTTGAGCGATACAAAGGACGGACAGAGCTGTCACCACCTACCGCCTACCTCACTTTCCATGGAGCACACAACAAATGAAGGTAATTTCTAACCTAGACACCCACCTAAGTTATTAATTACTACTCTAGCCTTGTGCAGGAACTTCCTTCTTTATGCAAAGTCCTAGTACTAGAGGACTCAGTTGCACGCTAAGCGACAAACCTGCACCAACGAGAATATATCTCACTTAAAAAACCTAATTAAAGAACATAAAGAAACTTGAATACTTACTTTATAAAAGGAAGCATTCGCCGAGGTACAAGCGAGAGAAGAAGACCGACAATCCCAGCTTTCTCTGGAACTTCATTGGAAGAATGTCGACAGTCCGGCACTCCTCCGTAAAATTCTCTGAGGAACTCCGATATTTCAGGGCACTCCTTTCGGATCTTCCCCTCACTCTCTATTCAAGCCGCCATACTAAAGTAAAGTCTAAAATCTAAAATGTATTGTACTCTACTTTGTTGTGCAAGTGAAGTGTGTGTGAAGTCCTCCTTTTATAGCTGGTTATGACGGTTGGGAAGGTCGGTAACCCCCACAACCGTCATTAGGAAGCGACTAGCGACGTCCACATCGAAGACCTGGATGAGAGGGGCCAATGGCGGTTCGGTTGAACCCCTAGTTTGGCCGACCCCTAGGCCCCACCTCCTGGCCTCTCCTTTGGCTGGGAGGCTAACTGGTAGGCCCTTATGGCGGTTAGGATGGTTTGGTCCCACTTTAAGTCGGTTTTGACTATCAGGTGGACCCTCCAATCCTTGTATTTACGCGTGATTGGCCAGAGGTTCATTTTCGTCGCATGGCGGGTATATTTTCTCCTTAAATGACCTACATACATATATTTGTTTATGCAGGAGTTGACTGTTGAAGTTTACACCTAACTATCATCAACAATACTGTTGCTATAAATCGGTTGTGGAGATAAGGAAGATACGAGCCTATATGTACTCCACTCTATTGGTAATACAATCTATTGCATTGAGTCCTATCACGCTCTCATGGTATCATGGTTTCTTGCTTCCACCTCTCAAACCCTAACCCGGTCAACCGGCGTCTCTCGCTGCCATGGCCTCCCTTTCCCACCTCCCTGCTGACTCCGTCCTCCATGACAGAATCAAGATCATCGCTAACGCAATCCGCTCCTCCTTCCAGCCGCCCCCCAATCTGCGATCGATGACACCGTCGTCGCCACCGTCACCGGCGATGCTGCTAATCATGCCATGGCTGTGGCCTGCAAGGCTCTCGCCCCCGTGCTCCAAGGACTTCTCCAAGCACCCGCCACCGTCAGCGACAACACCCTCTCCTCTGTGGTGCCGCTGACTCCCGCGACGTTCACGGCACCAACACCTGTCATCCTCGCGCCCACGTTGACGCCGCCCTCGTATAATTGATTTACGTTAGCTTAATTAATTACAGGTGAATTAAACTTAGAATTTCCATAATCAAACACCATTGGGCAGAAATAACCATGAAATGAACTTAAAATTAATTCCTTAATATTATCACCGTTGGGCAGAAATAACTAAGAAATAAAAGAACAAATATAATTGACTTGAAATTATAATAATGTTGGTCAAAAATAATTTCACATCATTATTTCTTCCTAGCTAAACTTCTCGTTGGTTCCATTTAAATAAAAATAATTTACTTATTAATCAAATAATATTTTCAACAGTTTTAAATTAGCTAAGGAAAGGTATAACAAATTCTGGAAATAAGAAATATTTAATTGGTGGGTTTAAACTTAAAAAAGTTAATTTGGCCCATCTTCTCGAAGCCTACCCAAAATCGGGTCAACCCGGCTTACACGGACGCATGTTGACGGTCGTTAAGTACTAAATTCAATTGTCAATTCCTGCATAAAAGCAAATTAAAGAATATAAAAAGAAATACCAAACTTAGAGGTAGTGGTTATTACTAACCATTTCCACAAGTCTTGGTGAATATTTGTATGCAGGTGAATTATGGACGAAAACCACCCGCCATGTCAATCAAAATCATCTAGAATTGAGCCCAACCAAAGTATAATATGCTGGGGCCCAGGTAGCCTCCCAGCTGAAGGAGTGGCCGGGAGGTAGTCTAGAAGTTCAGCCAAAATAGGAGGTCGCCCGAACCGTCTTTGCGTCCTCTCACCATCTGCTTCCACATGTACGCTCTTGATGATTCCCCAATTGCAATTACACCGAGTTTCCCAACAATTATCGCCATTACAACCGTCATATGGCCCTAAAAAAGGTGGAGCTCAAGTCAATCTCAAATTGCACAACAAAGTAGAGTACAACTCACTTTCGTATCTTAGACTTTACTTTAGTATGTGGAATTAGAAGGAGAGTGAGGAAGGAGTGCCTCAAATAATCGGAGTTATCTCTGCAAATTTCCGGAGGAGTGTCGGGTTTGTCAGCATTCTTCCATCGGAGTTTCAGAGAAGCGCCAGGATTGTCGGTCTTCTTTTGCTTGTACCTTGGCGAATGCTTCTTTTATAAAGTAAGTATTTGAGATCTCTTTATGTTATTTAGTTAGTTTAGTTAAGTGAGATATATTCTCATTGGTGTGGGTTCATCGCTCAGTTTATAATTAAGTGCTATAGTACTAAGACTCTGGATAAAGAAGGAAGTATTTGGCCAAGGATAAAGTAGTAATCGAAAATGTAGACATGGTGTCTAGCTTGCAGGTTACCTTCGTTTGTTGTGTTCCACGGAAAGTAAGATAGGCGGCAGGTGGTGATAGCCCTATCCATCTTTTGCATCTCTCCACGTTCAGGTACATCATAGATGTCAAGGCTGGACTCACCCTAGCGGACCAGGAGGTGCTCGAAGCATTTGATAGAGTTTTACTAGCTAGTTAAATTCATAGGAGTCCTCTCTAGCCTATCCCTCATTAGTTGTTGTCCTTGGATAGAATCCTGTTGATAGATAGTATACACACGTTCCTTGTGTTCGATACACTTGGAATACTCTAAGGGGATACAGTGGTATCTGTGCGCTTGCGGATTTATCTATTTGCGTAGCAAATACCAACAAGAATTTCTGGCACCATTGCCGAGGAAAGGTTGTTGTATCATCTTCGAATTTGGTTCATCCTCATATCTCTTTTGTTTCTTCCTTTCTCTTCTCACCTACCGGAGCAATCCTCTATTCAAAATCTCTCTGCTCCAAAGGGCGAGTTATGTGAGCCACCCCCTTCTTCAAAACTCATTTCCACTTCTGACTATGAAATTTGCCATGGCTTTATAGACCGTATATCCATAGACGGGTTATATCTGTAGACGGGTTATATCCGTAGACCCTATTTTGAGGGTATTGGGGTACGTTTGTACAAGGATCTGCATGACACGACATCAAGCACACTGAAGACAAGGATTATACTGGTTCAGGCCCCTCGTAAAGTAATAGCCCTACTCCAGTTTACATGGGATTATGACAAAAACCGCAGAGATTACAATAGAGAACAACAAAAATATAAAGTACCAACAAGATCCCTATCGAGAACGAGTCAACGAGATCCGGGCAGTGAGTCGTCTTCAAGTCCTCTGGATTGCCACTGCTAGGGTGGTGGCTTGCCCTATCATTCGATGATCCCGTACCCCCTTGGGGGGCTTTTATATTTATACCGCAAACTACCTTGGCCTCCAAGTAAAACTCGGAGAGTTCATCTAGCCCATGAGATCATAGAGATTGTATCTTCCCCAAATTGGACTCTAACACCTTCTATTCGGGATATAACTCCTTTGTCCATTAGCCGAACTCCATAATGTTAAGATAACCTTCCCGTATCCTAAGGGTATACTGTATTCGTATACTTCACAACCCCAAAGATAGGAGGTATGCCTTATCCAGGACCCTGACAGTAGCCCCCGACTTCAAATCAAATGAACTCACAGTGTTCTCGAGCCAAAGTCCATCAATAAATGATGTCATGCCTGCCTAATCGTTCTCGAATTATCGAGAAGATATGAAGCATTTGACAACACTATCAAAAAGCAATGGTCCACCATCAATTTGAATTGAAGTCTAAAAAACTATCATAAACAAACCGAGAAAATCACGACGGTCATTTCTCTTTCTTCCTTGAAATACGAACCGTCGGTCTCGACCTATAAATTCCCATCTTGAGATTCATTTCATCTTCTTCCCACAAGTAATCCCTTATTCCCCTGCGCACTTTCAACCTTCAACATTCCAATAGACAATCTTCATTCTTCATCTTCAAACTCAACCAATCCTATGGATTTGGGCAAATCCAACGTTGGTGCGGAGGAGCTAAAGGCACTGCAGATCGATGGATTACTCCCGGGAAAGAAAACCTTACCCCAATCACAAGGAGGTACAAACCCTAACCCCGCACTTGGCCAAGTTGTTTGTCTTGGAGATTTCGCATAGTGTGGGTTCCTGCCTCCTCCTTCCGAATTTCTTCTTCTCTTGAACTTCTACGGCAACCACCTTCTCCACCTAAATCCCAACTCTATTGCTTTTCTTAGCATCTTCACATACCTTTGCGAGGCATACCTTGGGGTATCGCATTTTCTAGATCTGTTTACATACTTCTATGAGCTCAAATGGATGGAATCCCATAGAATCTCTGGCTACTGTGACTTTCGCCTCTGAGATGGGATGAAGGCGGCATACATCCCCTTCAACTGCTCTTCTTCTCGAGGAGCGTGAAGGTCAAAATGGTTTTACCTTCATGTCGAAGACCAACCCACTAACCTTGCTGTCCCGGATGAGAAGCCTGCGCGCTCCTCTTGGTGGACATCCAAACCTTCTCTAACCCCTTCCCTCAAAAGTTTCGTAGACAAAATCCACGAGCTCCGAGAATAGGGGTTGTTGGAGTATGAAGTCACTGAAGACTTCATACGTCATCGAATTCAACCTCTCTAAGCTCGTGATCATCCCGTGTACAAGTTCACGGGGGCACAAGATGAAATACGGATATCAGTTCGAGGTATATGTTCTCGTAACCCTCCTAACCTCACTCCGATTATGGCTGATTCTCATGACATATCATTGCTATTTCGTTTGAAGAACTTGATGACGCAACCGTGGTCACCCGGGTCCGTCACTTGGTGACCGATGCTCCATCAGACCCGAACAACTCCGTCACCCCACTATGCGACCTCCCGCCCTCAAACAGGGACGCCGCCATCAATGTAAGTGACTTAGATCGCTATTTTTGTTTTTGACTATTGTTATCCGAAAGAATAGTAATCTAAACCTTGCACATCCTGCCTCTGACGGACATCATTGGTCCGCTCGCCGACCACCAAGTATCGTCTTCTCTAAAACAGAAGGTGATGTCAGAGCCGGCCACTACCGGGAATGCTCCCAGCGGCAGTGGAACAAAACCCTCCAAGAGGAAGTGGGCGGCTTTAACCAAGCCGTCTGGAGCAGGAACACTGGCGCCGACGAGCGGCTCGATGGTAGATCTCGCTCCCTGTAGTCCATAAACTAACCTGAGGAGGATCTTTGGTCCTGACTTATGTATCTTGCAGACCACTTCCGACACCAAATCTTCCTCATTGGGGAATAAGATGCCCCTGAGACAGCCCAAGCTCATGTAAGTAACTGTGTTTGGTGTTCTCGCAATGTTTTCTAAGACGCGTGTTTCTTCCTGTCGTAGCCCCTCCCCCGCGACCTCGGCTCAGAGTACCGGTCACGAAGGCACGAGCTCCACACGTCCCTCAGTCATCGTCGCTGCATCTGCCCCTCCCCTTCCTCCGCCTAATGCCTCCCCTACCGTCGTACTGCTTTCCGTGATCGACAGATTGGTGGAGGCCAGCCGCCAACTACAATCTGGCAAGCGTGATGTTCTTGTCGAAGTCGAGCAGCTTCGGACGGCAGCCTCGACATCGGACAAACGCGTCATCAAGCTGGAGACTCAACTGGCTAACGCACAAAGGGATTTGAAGAAGTTCAAGGACTTGGTCGCTGGCCATGAGAGACAACGGCAGGGATGGGAGAACGGCTAGAGGAGTCCTAGGAAAACTTAGTGTCCCTCCGACAAGGCCTCTAGGGCAACTATGGACGGCACGACATGGTGGCCCGTAGCCTGGGTGTACATGAGAAGGGCCCCGAGTTCCCTAACGAGACAACCATCGTGGGTTCTCTGGGTTCTCTTATCGGGCGCTGGAGGGCACGTCCACAAGGCATTCGAGCAAGTCGCCGAGCAGATCTGCACCGCTCTCTGGACCGACGCATGTCATATCGTGTGCCTCAAGCTCACACACCCCGAGGTGAACCTGGAGGAGGCGCTAGAGAAGGGCGGGGCTGATGATACATGCGAGGACGTGATGTCAGAGCTCGTCGACTTGGGGGAGAGCGTCATTTCCTTTTTTGAACAGTAACTATCACTCCCTTGTAAATTTTAAGAACAGTTTAATAGGCTTGTCGCGTTTCGAGAACGATATCCTTCTTTACTGTCTTTGAATTTTTGGTGTGATTACATTGATCTTTAGATGTATTGAAGATGAGGTCATCCTACAAAGAGGATGTCCTTGCAATTTTGACGTTGCACCTCCTTCTCCTCACGCTTCCCAACCCCGAGCGGGGATAACCAAGCCGTGGTCATTGTCAATGTTGATAGCACGCTGGATCCATAGGGACTTCAACTTAACTCTCTCCTCGAGCGAAATCATGTTACGAGAACCTGACCTTTATAGCCCTTTCTCCCATATACATGGAAGAAGCTAACTAAGATCACACGTTCTGCGTAAGACTCGAGAAGGATTTAGAGGATAGACTGGAAGGCGAAGTTCAAGAAGGCAGACCTCGAGAAGATGGCCAGCGCTGTCCATAAGGATCAAGCTGTAGAGGCCCTTCGAGGTAGGGAAGTCTGGATCAATGCCTATCTCGAGGGTTGTTGTCTGGCACTACAATGCCTTTGCGAAGAGCTGCCGGTGGTCCGCCCTCCTCTCGAGAAGTCCATAAATGGTCATCTGTCCTGGATGCAGAGTACGTGCGACCACCTTGCTGGAATCGGGAAGCGGATCGACAACAGCTTGAAGCAGGAATGTCATCGCGCCAACCGGTATGCTAGGGGTCACATTCTCTCCTGCATCCGAGATGGGCGTCCACAAATGAACCTAAGTTTTCTCTGGGAGGGCTTCTCGCATTCTCGCATGAAGGCTGACGAGATCGACCACTTTGCACAATCCTTCGCTTCGCTAGCTGAGGACGTCTTCTCCACAATGGACTGATGGTGGCCGTCCTGGTAGTTTATGTACCTAGGGAGCACTTAATGTAAATATTAGCATTTTACAGATATATCAGAACTTAAGTAAGAATTGAAATCTATTGTATAAGTATCTGAAGAAACATAGTGTACGAGTACTCTCACAAGGGTGCCCTCAGTTGACAGAATATGGTACTCTCCCTAGCCCCAAGCTATTTTCGTGGAGAAGTCATTTTTCATGAAGATAGCTTAAATCTTATAACAAACCAAGCTGAAGCTACGAAGTTCTAGCCCCCAGCCGTGAAGTCGATAAAACCAATTCCCGGATAACGGCTTGGTTAATACACTCAAGTGGGTACTCCAACATGACCAGATCTAACATGATCGTTTGACCCTGCATGGCCTGACAAACTTTCACAGTGCTAGGCATCCTTAGCAGGGGTCTATAGGACCCCGAAGCTTGCCAAATTAACGTAAGAGGACAATAGGATCTACTTCGAGACAAGGCGATATAAGAAAAGGGGTCACTGGGTAAAACACTTTGAATGAAAGGAAATTGGAATGTTGTATATTATTAAACTAAACTTACAGACTTTGATACATCAATTTTATACATAAAATTTACGTAGTTGGTCAATTTTCCAAGAGTTTTGCCAACTCGCGGCCTTCGTCGTCTATAATCTAGAACACATCTGACCTTAAGACTTCAACCACCGTGTATGGTCCTTCCCACTTAGCTGAGAGCTTGTTTCGCCCTTCTTGATTCTGAACTCGTCAGAGGACATAATCACTAGCATGAACACGCTTTTCGTGATAGCCACGTAGGTCCTGTTGGTACATGGCTACTCGAACAGCAACGCGTTCTCGTTGTTCCTCCAGAAGGTTGACATCGTCTGCTCGCTGCTCCTCCTGGTCCTTATCTGAATACTGTTCGACTCGTGTAGACCGATGTCGTAGCTCCAAAGGAAGCATGGCCTCGGAACCATACACGAGGAAGAAGGGAGTCTCTTTGGTGGAGGTTGTCGGGGTAGTGCGGATGGCCCACAAGACAGAGGGGAGTTCATCAATCCAACGTGTGTCATAAGCCAAAAGCCTATTGTACACATGTGTTTTGATCCCCTGGAGCACAATATCATTTGCCCGCTCGACCTGCAGTTACTCTAAGGATGGGAGACTGATGCGAAGCAAATTTTTACTACAAATTCAATGCAGTAGTCATTGTTTGTTAGGATCTAATGTGGTAGTCTGTATCTGTAAAATATCCCTTTCATAAACTTGATGGTGTGTTCGGCTTTGATTTCTCTTGTTGGCTCAGCCTCAATCCACTTGGTGAACTTTTCGATAGCCACGAACAAGAACTTGTAGCCACCTTGTCCTCGAGGAAACGGTCCGAGGATGTCGAGCCCCCAGCACGAGAATGACCATGTGTGAGGAATAGTTTGGAGTGCTTGGGTTGGCATCTTGGTATGTTTACTGTAAAATTGGCCAGCTTCACATCGTTTTACCAAGTCCAGGCGTTTTGAAGGGCTATTGGCCAGAAAAATCCTTCTCGAAAGGCTTTTCTGACCAGAGTTTGCCCGTCGGCGTGAGAACCGCATATTCCTTCATGGATGTCGAGTAGTAGATCTTTGCCGTCGTCGGGAGAGACACACTTGAGCAGAACTCTGTTTGACACTTTTTTGTATAAGTCGTTGCCGATCATACAATAAGTTTTTGCCTGATAAGAAAGTTTTCCTGCCGTGGTGTCTTTGTCTGGAAGTTTGTCGGCATCCAAGAAATTGATGAGCGGAGTACGCCAGTCCTCCATGGTCTCGATGTCGGCGACGATATGAGTGACCTCTGCAGTAGCGGCCGAGCTGTTCTCGGTGTTGGCTAAGGTGCCTTCATCGTTCGTTGCTTTAACTGAAGGTTTCGTCATGATGTCCAGAAAGGTCCCTGGTTCAATAGGTTCTCTTCTGGACGTGTGCCGTGCTAAGTTGTTGGCGTCGGTGTTGTCTTTGTGATAGAGATGATGTACTTCCAAGCCGTCAAACTTTCGCTCCGGTTTTCTGACTTCGGTGAGGTACTTGGTCAACTATGGGTTTGAGCATTTGTAGTCTTTGTTCACTTGGTTGGTGACTAACTCTGAGTCCCCTTTCATAATTAATTGCTTTCCTCCAAGTGGTGCCGTTGCTCATAACCCGACGAGTAGTCCCTCGTACTCTGCGGTGTTGTTTGTAGCTATGAAGTTGAGGTGTATTGCATGTCTGAATTGATCTCCAGCTGGAGATGCCAGAATGAATCCTGCCCCTGCTCCCTGGCTGTTGTAAGCCCCATTGAAGGGCATTGTCCATTTCTCGTCATTTGTCCGACCGGTTAGAGTGTTCCGGGAACAGTCCAATCGGCAACGAAGTTAGCGAGAACCTATGACTTGATGGCTGTGCGTGGGACGAAGTTGACATCTAATTGGCTGAGTTCGACGACCCATTTAGCAATGCACCCGACAACATCTTTGTTCCTTACCACTTCACCAATAGGGAAAGAAGAGACCGTGACTTTATGGGCCTAGAAGTAATGACGCAGTTTTCGTGATGTCCTAACTACGACATAGAGCAATTTCTGGATTTGAGGATTTCGAGTTTGGGCATCATGTAGAGCCTCGCTGACATAGTACATGGGATGTTGTACTTTGTCCCTCTCAAGATAATCATAGTGCTAACAGAATAAAGTGTGGCAGCAATATATAGAAATAGTTCTTCCATTGGCTGTGGGGCAACGAGTACAGGAGGGTTGGACAAGTACCGTTTGAGCGCGATAAATGCATTCTTGGCATCCTGTGTCCACTCGAATCTATCCTACTTTGTTAGTAGGGCAAAGAAAGATTGTCCTCGTTCTTCCATCCTGGCCACGAACCAGCTTAAAACTGCCATGCATCCCGTGAGCTTCTGTACCTCCTTGAGCCTTGTCGGTGACTTCATGTTCTCGATAACCTTGATATTCTCGGGGTTTGCTTCAATGCCTTGTCCAGAGATAAGAAATTTGAGCAACTTCCCCGATGGTACTCCAAACGTACACTTCTCTGAGTTTAGTTTGAGCCAATGTCGCCGGAGCAACTTCCTTGGCCTTGTCTCCATTGTCATCCTTCTTCGCTCTTCCAAGCTTAGGGCAGTGCGAACGGATGTGATCTAGCTCTCCACACTCAAAGCAATGAACTTGTTCTTCTCTTTTCCTAAACCTGACATTGTTCATAGCTCGAGACAACTTATTAATAGCCAAAGTCAAGTCCTCCTCGAATTGTTCGAGTTGATCATCGGACATGATATGATTAATAGTAGATAAAGCACTATGAGTAGATGTAGAAGAGCCATCATCAACAGAAGGAGAAGAAGAAACCAAAGTACTTGATTTAGAATCAACCTTACAAGAAAGAATATTCATCTCATGAGTTTTGAGTTTAGTGTAGAGTGAATCTAAAGTCAAAGCAGACATAGCACCAGATTCCTGTATAGATGTAACCATCATCTCCTAAATCAACATGTCAAGACCATTTAAGAAGTGATGAGAAACCTCAGGTTGAGAATAATTGGTATCATAGGATGAATCAACAGATCTAAGATTACTCAAAACTTTGTTAAACCTCGCAAGATAATCATCTAAAGCCTCTCTAGATTTCATTTCAAACTTCATATAGTCCTTTTTAAAAACAACTCTGCGAAGTTCCTTGATACCGAATGTACCTTGATGAAAATTGTTTAAGGCAACCCAAATCTCATTCGCAGTTTCAAGATGCAAGACATGATCAAAATCTGAACGAGAAATTCCATAATGTAAAAAGTTACGATCTTTGCAATTATTTTCAAATTTAGTTTTCAAAGCAGCAGTATTGATCTGAGCAGGAATTTCATATGGATATATAACCTTTAACCAAATATCATAATCTTCTGCCATTATAAAAGCTTTCATCCTTTTGCACCAATAGGGAAAATCAATTCCATCGAAAACATGTGGCTTAGTTGTAAACTTGTTAGTTATGGCAAAAACTCAAGATCGAAAAAGATCCAAAGAAGAAAACAATGCTCTAATACCACTTATAGGATCACACAGTAAGAACTAAGCCATCCAGAGGGGGTAAATAGTTGTAACACCAAAAACAACTTTTTGCATAATATAAAGAGTTAATCTCGAAATCTGATGGAGATTAGTCTGACTGGAGTAGATGCGCCGGTATGACCGCCCAAACACCTTTGGTCTGACCGGTGAGATTGCTCCGGTATAACCACCCGATAAGCCGCCTGCTGCCTGCCGCCACCTCCGATCTGACCGCCGTTGATCCGCCGGTCTGACTGGGCAAGTGCCATCGGTCTGACCGTCGATGTCCTGCCGGTTGAACCGCCGCACCCAAGAAAACACAAATCGAAGAACTCTTGAAAGTAGATTGAACTTTATTTCTTCTAATTATGTTTACAAAGTGCAACAACAACACTCCTCTTAGAAATCTCAACTAAACTCGAAACCCTAGCTTTTCTCTGAACTCAACTATCTCACAAATCGATATCTTGAGGCCTCAACATCTCTACTATTTATACCCGTAGACCACAGCCACAAAGCCATGAATCTAACTTGTACAAGAAGTCCTAATCCCCTAGGAAACCTTTCCATACAAGACACAAACTTTACAAACTCCAATTGTACCAAATTTGGACTCTTTCAAATTTAACTCCGCATCCCATATGCACACAATATCTCCATCATATGTCATATGAAATCTCCTCAACCACGTGCATTGATCTTTAGCCTAAGCATCCCGCATGATATCCTGATTGTCCGGACGTCATCTTCTCCCAAGTTGACTCCGGATCCATCACCGACAACGCTCTCCCAAGACATCAAGACTCACCTAGACATGAATCAAACAAGAAATCATATTCGAGTGCAAGTTCTCTCCAACTTGAGTCAACATTAGCACATAACAGTATTACATATGCATAGTATCCATATAGAAGTCATAAATATGGATTAATCACGGATATCCAAAGAAATAACCTGAAATTGAAACTAACACAAAGCTAGCCTGGTCAGACCGTCGGGCTGGCTGGTCTGATCGGACCAAAACTGACAAATACCCTTCATCTGAAAGCACTGTTCATCGTCCGAAAATCAATTATCTCTAAAGCCACTTCGTCAATTATCTCCAAATATCAAAACCTAATTATCTCAAGTAATAATTGTTCATCACAAATAAATAGTCAAAACACACTTTATTTTACATTGTCCAGGCCAGCACGGATGAAGGCTGGTGTGGGCGGTTCAGTGCGACGGGGCTAGGCCGAGTAGCCGCGGGCGATTGGTCATGAAACACAGGCGTGGCGGAGGTTCGCAAAGCTTGTCTCGGAGCGGTCGCCGTGGTCGGGGCACGGCGAAGGTTGGGGCCATGCCACCACAGCCACGGCAGGGCTAGGTGGAGCTGGTGCCGCGTTGGGGAGGGGAGGGGAGAGGGAGCAAGAGAGAAGAGAGATTGGGGACTGACTTGTGGGGCCACAGGTATTTCTGACCTCTCACATTGTTTCTCTCTTATTCAACCGAAAATGTATATTTTAATGGTTGCGGTGTCCAATAATAAATATACACATTTCGAGAATGTCTTTCTCAAAAAATTTGACTTTTACGGTGTCCGGAAGCTAAAACCGCAAAGTCGTAGTGTCATAGCAAAATTTGCCTATTTCGTTGCTTGACTTCAGCTATATCTGTTCATCCCATGAAAAACTGTGCAGCATGAGATGTTTGAAATGTTTTCAGATGATTTCATTTCGTGATGTTAAAAACTGAATTGCATGTACTGTTCGTTTCTGCAGGCTTGAATACCATCCGTTACCACAATATTCATTCCACTGCAGTTTGTACCATGCAAGTGTTTGTTCATATCTTTGTGGCTATTTTCCCCTGCCGCTTCCTCGATAGGTTTTCTGGATCCTACAATGATACTTCACTAATGAAGAGGTTACTATATATGATGGTTGGGTTTGGTTTTTAAGACACTAAGACGGGAGTTCACAGAGGACCCTTTGTACTTACTCAAGTAATGCTCAAACACTGGAGTTAAGAATTAAGAATTTATTAGTCTGTTTCTGAACTAAACAAATGATAATGATTTAGTTCCTATTGTTTGTAGCTCGCTTTTATACCTCGATTGATTTGACAAGCTTCCGTGTTAGCGTGTATTTAGATTAACAAAGGCGTTCAACATTTCAAATGCCAACTGTCCATTGTATTGTTTTTAGCTCTACTTTTTTGGTATGCTCGTTTCTCCAAAGTTAGTTGATGGTACAAAATCTAGCGATATATAGTTTTCAAAAAAACAAAATAATGCTTTTTATTGGCTAGACACGAAGTGTTCACAGGTAACTATTATCGTGAGCCAAGTCATAAACACACATTTTCATATACATCACTCTGAAACAGCTTTTAATATATGTCACAGCACCATCCCCAAAATGGACATTGTTTTACGGTAAAAAAATAGGTACCAAAAGATATCACATTTTAGTATTAATTTGTGATACTTTCTGATACCTTACACTAAAGAAATACAATGAGGTATCAAAAATTTACACTAAAATGAGTGATACCTCGCAGTACATCATCCAAAAACATAAAAAAATCCCTTTTATTTGGTATACATTAAGATATACTACTCCTATTCAATTAAAATTCAATTAAAATCAGAAATTTGGTCCTGCAGCAGCAATCTCAGCAGCCAGCTCACTAACACCACCATTCTTGTAATTTGCAAATACCTTGAAATTTCTCTTGAACAGATCCGCCAGCTTTAAGAGTGTCAACTTGTATGAGTCTTTGTCCTCCCACTACACCATAGTTGGAAATGGTTGGCCAAGCCGCTTTATTAGTAATTCCTCAAAATGGTTGGCAGCATAAATCCCATGCAAAAAAAATATAATGTTGAAATTAAGGACTTACGGTATTTATGGGGTCAAGCAATTCAGATGGAACTCCTTCAACTTTTGTTGGGATATCTAGTCCAAAGACATCTGTCTTTTTGTAGCTTGTAGTCAATAGCTCACCCGAGTGAATGGCATCGATGATTTTCCTTGTGTAGGCCAAGCTGATCCGCTCACCTACACCATAACTGAACAACCACAAAGTGTGACATAGTATGTAGGTGAGTTTGTGTAGACCAAGATTATGCAAGTTTTTCTTCTGCGCTTTGGAGGTATATACCTTTTAGTAGAGGCATTGTATCTCTTGATGATTAACACCAAAAGTACCTCTACCTCCACCATAGAGAACTCATATTTCAATATTACTCTACTCAAATGGATTAGGTTTGTCAGACCATACATTATATGTGCTACTTGAGTGCTATAAATTATTATTTAAATCAGAAGTTTGAAATTTTGAGATATAGATCCCTAATTGCATTCCAAACAAGCGGCATCCTTACAATTCTGGAAGTACTTGCTCTCGCTAATTAGTTGATGATTTTTTTTGTAATGGAATTCAATCCAGCCTCTACATCAAATTAGTTGAAAATCATAATAAACATTACATCAGAAGAACAAGTCAACAGTTTAATTTTACCTTCCCCCGATCCAACCAGTGTTGACAAGCCATCCGGTAGCTCCATGCTTCTTCATCTTATCTGCCAGCATGGCAGCATACCGAGTTGGGTGGAGCATAATAAAAGCTGCACCAAAGCAAGCAGAAAATGTAGCCTGTGGCTCCTTGATACCATCTTCAGTTCCAGCGACCTACACATTGCCATATATAGCAACAAAAGAACTAAGACCAAATAGTTCCTCCAATAGAGATTAAATCTAACAAACGGTGCGGATAAAACATAAAGTTTCGTGGCACGCTTTTCAATCTCTCAAACGGTACGTTTCGTGCAAAAAATTTTAATATGAAAGTTGCTCTAAAATATCAGATTAATTCATTTTTTAAGTTTGTAATAATTAAAACTCAATTAATCGCACGTTATTGTCACCTCGTTTTGCGTGAAACACTTTATCTTTATCTTTATCTTTATCTTTAGGACTTTCAAACAGGGCCAAACTGTGTCTACTGACCAATGCAGTGTAGCCACTGATAAAATGGTACATGGTTTGTGCATGGCTCAACTTGCTGACAGGAGGGAGGACACCAAATGCATCACATGCCAGTAGAATAACATTCTTTGGGTGTGGCCCAACACATGGTATCTTAGCATTAGCTATGTATTCAATGGGGTAAGCAGCACGGGTATTCTCTGCAGAACAGATTATGAATGTCATGAATTAGGTACAATTTTCTGTTACAGTGTCACTGGCTATATTCTGTAAGGTTATGCTTCAGAAAATATTTACCTGTGACCGATTTTTCTGTATAATCAACTTCACGGGAGTGCTCATCGAAAACAACATTCTCCAACACTAAAAGTTGATCATTGAGAGTAATTAAGAAAAGAAGTAAAAATAAATCTAAAGTTGTTGAGTTGATAAATTCTGTAAGTGAGGTGCATATACCTGTGCCAAACTTGATTGCATCCCAAATGTCAGGTTCTTTCTCCTGAGAAAGATCTATGCACTTAGCATAGCAGCCACCCTCAATGTTAGAGATACCATTATCACTCCAGCAATGTTCATCATCGCCAATTAAGATCCTATTCCTGTCTGTTGACAGAGTTGTCTTTCCAGTACCTAAAAGCATGCATAGTTAGTTAGTTACTCACAAGTAAAAACATATAGTAAATTATCAATCAAGAACTATGTTATCGCAACCATTATAAATAATTCAGCTACCTGACAATCCAAAAAACAGGGCTACATCACCCCCTCTGCCCATGTTGCAGCCAGAGTGCAACGAGAGGATCTGCTTTTTGGGCATGAGGTAGTGCATCACACTGAAGAGGCCTTTCTTCATCTCTCCAGCATATTGTGTTCCCAGGATGACCATTTCTCTCCGCTTAAGATTGATGTCTATGCTAGTTGACGATGTCATGTAATGCGTGTAACGGTTGCACGGGAACTGTCCAGCATTGTAGATGGTGAAGTTGGGCTCGCCAAAATTCTCTAGTTCCTCGTATGTTGGCCGGATGCACCTGTCACCTGTGACCCATCAGGCAACAGTAGCTCTCTGCTAGTACATAGAACTATTTACAAGGAAAAATATTTATATGGAAACACACTACCAGAATTTGTACTATTCTCAAGTATCATGTTGAACAATTGGAATGACTATGGTAACATATAGTAACTAGAGCATTAAAGATTGAAAATTCTGGCAGTTTGTGCTATTTATGTTTGAGATACATGAAGGAAAAGTGAGGATTTACTTATCTTGTTCAGGGTAGCATAAGGAGTGACCTAGAACAGTTCAAAGTATTAGAATTGTCTCTATTTGCTGGTACAAACATTTACACTTACATGTTGTGCATGAAGAGAGAATGGTAGGCCCTCGCAGAGATGATTCGGACTTTGATCCTATTGTTGGGGTCCCAGTTTAGGAACTGATCATTAACAAACACCTGTGACGAAATTCATCATTAAATACAATACTATAGTAACACATTCAGATTTAGATGTCAAGTTACTATAGGACAAATTGCCATCTTTGTTTTGTAACACTACCTGCAATGTGCTTAGTTTGATGTTTTAAATAATTAGTTGTTTTCTGTAAACCTGTAATTCATGCACCACAATTGTTTTTTTTTCAAAAAGAAACATTACAGGATTATACCACCAAACTGCAGCCACAACATTGATTATTCATGAAGGTGTGATAGCCCCAATTAACCTACCTTATCAAGGGAGTTCAAGTAGTCAACAGCTCTCTCCCTGTTGATAAGAAAGGTATGCTCGTCCATTTCAATGTTTGGTGATCCCCTTAAATAAGTGAAAAAATATATTATTTGTTCGCTCAATTTTATATGGTATAGACTATAAATTTGGAAATTTAAGCTTTTTTAAGTGTTTATCATTTGCTCTGCTCATGGATGCTTACTTGCCCCACCACAGATCATCAGTTGTTTCATCCTTGACAACACGCTTGTCCCTAGGTGACCGACCGGTCTTTGCTCCTGATAGCGTCGCTAATGCCCCACTGGACGTGATGAATGACCCTTTCTCATATTTGATTGCATGCTCATAAAGTTCTACACAGCAAAAAAGAAGAGGTTATGTAAAGAGAACTCACCATGGTAAGATGCGCATTTTCTAAACCTGTGTGCATGCTAATTAGATGAGACGTAAGTTGCACTGCATGTATCGTCCTACCAAAATTTTCATTACAAAATATGATTTATATAGAGAGAAACAAATAATAGAAATAGCGTTAGGGAGTAAAGTGAATCGTTTTCAATATTTTATGATGTAAAATGAGCCAAAAATAATTTAGAAGTTTAAGCACCTAGGTAAAATAATTTAAATGCGTGTGTGTACCAGAAGGGGATAAGTTGTACAAAACATGGGTGAACTTGAGGTCACTGTCGCTCACAGTGATGGTGGGGACAGTGATATGGTGTTGGTGATGTGTCACAGCCTTGCCAACCATTTCCTTTTTCCTTGCTGGGTCACCTTTGACGAGTTTTGGCCCAATCCCACATGTCATCGATGCCAAAGACGCACTGTATAATTCATTGTAAATATGTCTAGATGTCAATCCATATGAAAATGATAACCATATGTATTTGTTTTATAGAACTAATAACCACATATTGGAATTAATTGAAATATCAAAATTAATACTTTACGTATAACAGCTGTATGCATATGCTTACATATGTATCGATCTTTTCCTCGTATAAAGTGTGATTCTTAAAATGGAGAAAAATTATCACAAATTTCAAAAGTTCGTTAAGTCGCAATGACCAAATGAGAGTCACAAACAGGTACTTTCTAGGAACTTAATGGGTGTTACTTTAGATATAAAAACTATATCCCATAAAGAACTCTGTAATAAAAGATATAATGGTATAAATAACTTTTATGAAAAATCATCTTATATCCAAATTGAAAATCTAAACATGTGTATAATAAATATTGTGCCAAAGTTTCAAAGATATTGCACATGGTTAGCATATAGTTGAAGCAATTTAACACCATCTTAGAACATACTTACCAACATATCCACGCAATCAACCATTATGATATACTATCCCTTTTTTTAAAAAAAAAAAGAAAAGGAAGAAGAAGCAAGATATACCTAAAGTTTCCTTCGTCCCAAAATGTTGCTATCTAATTAGTACTAAATGGTATGTTGGGGTTAGCTACTTTGTTAGTTTTCATAAGCACACTTTACAGACTATAAATTTTTTTTACAAAACCTTTCTATATAAAAGTTATTTTTTACAAAAATAAATTTATTTTTCAAATTTACAATAGCGTTACTTTGCTAATAATCTCGTTTTCCGTATCAGAAAAAACAGCCTCAACCTTTCTTTTTAAACTCAGCCTTAGTCGGACCCAAATGATCATGCATAACATCCATGACTACATAATCAATTGTATACAATTCCGACCATTTTTAACCCCACCTCACTGATCACCAGACATACCCCCAAAATTAATTAACACATGTACAATTCCATTGATATTTCTAACAAAATTAAATGAACGGCACGGCGTGCAGTGCAGTGCAGTGCAGCAAACGGGAGCATCAAAACATGACCTGATGGACTGAAGCTGCAGCCTGTGGCGATCCTCCACTACCTGAGGCTTCCTCTGCAGCGAGTGCAGCTCGTCGACGGTGTTGGCCCTCACCGGTGTTGCGCTGTCGTCGTGGCACACGCCGTCTTCCTCCCTCCTGCTGCCGTATCCGTTCGTCCCCAGCCATGACGCTTGCCCATCTTTCGCCTCCATCATTGCGATCTCTTCTTCTGAATAACCAAACCAAACAAGCAACTCAAGAACAGAGCGCTGTTGCCAGGTAAAATATCTTGTGATCGAGCATAGGGATTGGATGCTTACAGAAAATGAGCGAGAGTAGAGATGCTGAAGAGAAGAGAGAGACTGAAGTTTTAAGAATGTGGAGAAGCCATGGTTAAGTTGGCCTTTTAAGCTCGGGAATTGCTGGTAACAAGAGACCAAAACAAGCTGCCTGCGGATTCTGACGACCAGCAGCCGGGTTCTTCAGGCGGCGCGCAGCCGCGCACCATGGTTTCTCTCCACGATGCTTATCCCCTATACCGGTCCTTCGGTTGGTACGGATGCATGTCCTTCTGTGTGATCAAAGTACATATGTCCTCTCGTGTGAGAAGGGGCCAGGTAATTCCAGAAGGAAAAGGATATACGTGTATAATTACATAACTTCTACGAACAAGTTGTGAGCATGTAACTCTCTCATATATATACATTGTTAAATCGAACGGTTGAGAGCGTTGCCTATAAGAAGCCATGCATCATTTGGCTTATTAAAAAATTAATTTATGGATTAAGACTTTTACTTCTATGAACATGCTTGAGAAAAATGTAAGAGACATTAAATAAGGACAATATACGATATACGATATAGTTTATACTGTTACTATAAACAAGGACAATTTAGAAATTTGTGAAAAAATAAAAATGTTTTTTTGACAAATTTCTTTTTCATAAAACTAAAATTGTTATTTTAGTAATTTCTTGCTTTAGTACTTAACTTCCTATGAGTCACCCATGTGGTGATTGGCAGCGGTGGCAGGTATAGTGAAGGATGACAAGGAATTGATGGGGAATGAAATCGAGCGGGCAAAACGCAATAGTATAGAAAGTCGATTTTACCCCTTTTAGTTCTATAATACAATTGATTTAATCTGAAACCTTAGGTCACCTAGCTAGGCCTCTTTGAAACACAAGATTTGGAAAATGGAGCAATAGAAAAAAAACACAAAACTTCGATAGGAATACAAGTGTCAAATAAAGTACTACAAAATATATGAAAAAATATAGGAATGACCATTTGATTGGATTATAGAAAAAACACAAGAATTTCAATAAAGACAAGGAATCAAAGAAAACTCTCAATGAGGTTATACCTTTTGTTACTCTCAACTTACATGGAACAAGGCATTACATAGAAATTATAGAAATTTCATAGGATTCCATAGTGTTAATTCCTTTAATTCAAAAGTCTATAGGAATACAGTACTTCAAAATTCCTAAGATTTTTTTTAATCAAAGGAGGCCTTTTACTGGCCAGTATAAGTTATCTTTTCCTATTGGAGTTAACATCGTAGGTGCATTGACCTAGGAGAGGGGTCTATGCGCTATTTTTGATTATCTATTCTATCAAATGTTTTTGTCAAAATCTAGGTAATATTTTCACCACCAATTGATCAATTTGGAGCCAAATAATTGGTAATACCCATCCATATAATTTGGCAACACTTTATAATCTTCTATAGTTTTGCTAGAATTATTTGAGTGTTGTTAAATTGTGCGGATGGGTATTAACAATGATTTGGCTTTAAATTTATGCCCCCGATATTTCTTTTTGAGGACTGCAAACCGGTAATCACTACAATGGTGCACACGGGGATGTAATTGTAGAGCGCATGCCAAACATGCTTGTTGAGCCGAGCCAAGCGTGTACTGAACAGTGAACACCTCCAGCCGACAGCCGCGATTCCTTGCCTGCTTGGCCGTGAAAACTGCCGTCACTGCGTTCGTCAAATGCAACTAGCTAGTGCAATGTGCTGCTGCTTCCATGCGGCGTACAGAAACCGAAGACTCGTGCGTCACTGTCACAGCCTGCACACAGACATGCTTTGTTTCCCACAGAAACCTGCGGATAGTTAAAGTTTCCCTTCTTAATAACGAAGATAGGAGTATTTTTATTAGTAAGCATGAGTTTAAAGGAAGAGAGCAATAATTTAGTCAACTTCTTTTTTGAAAAAAAATGGTGTCAAAGTGGCTTGACTTGGATGGAATTTGAAGCAAAAGGGCACCAATACGAAAAAGTGCCGTAACAGTTGGATGGCAAAATTGATAGGCAGCAAAAATTAGCGGCAAAAGTGAAAAGTGAGCACTTCCCTAATAGCGAAAGCTAAAATTTTTCTTCGGTACACCTTTCATCCCGAAATATATGGATTATTTTGTCCTAAGTTAAACTGTCCTAGTAAGTTTTGGCCAAATTTATTCAAAATATATATTTACAATATCTAATAAGATCCATTATGAAATATATTTTTACAGTGTACTTCTTTGATGGGTTATAGGTATTAATATTGTTCTCTAGAAAGCTTGGTCAAATGGACTTCGGATAAACCCTTAAATTTTAAGAGGGGAAAAAGACAAGCTACGATAAAAACTACTCCGTCCTAAATAAATGCACTTCTATAATTCAAATTTCAGTACACTTCTAAAATATTAGGAGTGCATGTTATTTTAATTTGTTTTGGACATTGACACAATTTTCAATGCATATGTTTACAATTATATACTTATAAAAGCTATTGAAAGTATAACTATATGAAAGTGTTTTTCATGAAAAATCTATCGGCAATATTTTCTCATGTCAAATCTTAACATTTTTTATTAATTAATCATTTGAAATTTCTAGGTTTGATTGCATGGATTACACGACAACATCAATTTAAGAACAATGAAGAGAGTATTATTTTCCTCTTCAATCACTCTCATTCAAATTTGTCCCATCTTACCCCTAATTATTCTCCCGCTCTCAACCACCCCTCATTTAATGAGAGTCATCTGTGTTATTTTTCTTCTATAATAATTTGCTTTTGAGTGCTGAAAGTGTACTTATTCAGAGACAGAAATAATACCAATCAATGTGTCGCTGTAACTGGGGCAGCGGGTTTACGATGGACTAGTGCGTATTTAGGTTCGTTGAACCTAGATGGCTATTCACCCAAAGCCCATCCGTAGGCATGTAGTTTTTAAGATTGACGTGACCGGACAAAGGAATTAGCTTTAACATGTGCAAGATTGTACGAAAGTTAAGTTTTTCAGATTGTGCAAATTTAAGCCATGGCTTGTGTAATTTTAGGAAGCCGTCATCAGAAAAATCGACTAATAAATAGCAAAGCTGTAAAAACTTCAAAATTACCTACTTCAAAGAAATAATTAATAATATTTTATCCATGGCAGTTTGGAGACCTCACTAACCCGTCTAAGGGTGTCTTCGTTTCCTTGTATCGAGAACTCATTCTCTCCGCATGAAAAACAGAACAACTCATTAGCACATAATTAATTAAATATTAATTTATTTTTTTAAAAAATAAATTAATATGATTTTTTAAAACAACTTTCGTATAAAAATTTTTTACAAAATACAAATTGTTTAGTAGTTTGAAAAATATGCGTGCAAAAAATAAAAAAGGTGAGTTGGAAAAGATGAAAAAAAAACACAGACAAAACTAAAGGGGAAATCGATAGGGCAAAATCTACATGAAAAAAAATGTTACAAACTTTTTACTAACGCTAAGCTCGGGGTATACTGCGATTGACTTTTCTATAACTTCCAACTGCCTCAACCAAATGGTTGAGAATTTTGTGTGTAAGAAATCTGTGAGAGTTTTTTTTTAAGTAGTGTAGCACTGCCAGATAATAATTAAAACTGGTGTCCAGTTCACTTAGTTTATTTAGTGTAAGTGTTGTTTTCTCAGAATGTCAAAAACATAGAGTTGTCGCTAAGTAGGCTATCACCTCAGGAACAGACTAGATTGACTCAAAACCATGGACTTCAGGGAATAGTGAGGAATTCAGAGCAAAGAATTCAGGAAGTGTTAGCTCTACATATATGATTACTTTTTTCATCTTAAAAAATCTAATCCTATAAATCTGGATATATATTTATTCAGATACATAGTCAGTCAGGTTGATTTTTTCAGGATGAAGGATGTATGTTTCTTTAAATAAACATGTAGGCTGGCTATGCTCATTACTTTGCTTGCGCCAATGGTTTGTTAGGCTGCTTTAGTTGCTTTGACTCGAGAACGTTCCTTTCCGGTCAAAAAAAAAAAAAAAAGACAGCTCATTAGCACATGATTAATTAAGTATTAATCTAAAAAAATTTAAAAAATAGATTACTATGATTTTTTAAAATAACTTAACTTTTAAAAAAAAACATACCGTTTAATAGTTTGAAAAACATACGCGTGAAAAACGAGAGAGATGAGTTAGGAAAAGAGGGAGAAGAACACTTAGGCTGTTCGGTAGCCTGTATTGGAAAAAAATTCCCTCCGCACGAAAAATGGAACAACTCATTAGCACATGATTAATTAAGTATTTATTATTTTTTTTAAAAAAATAAATTAATATGATTTTTTAAAGCAACTTTCATATAGAAACTTTGTGCAAAAAAACGCACCGTTAGCAGTTTGAAATGCGTGCGCACGGAACACGAGAAAATGAAGTTGGGAAACACTTTCAGCCGAACACACCCTTAGCTGTGTTCTTGAGAGTGAGTTTTCAATTCACCTCTCTTGTTTTTCGCGCGCAGGTTTTTCGAACTGCTAAATGGTGCGTTTTTTTTAAAAAAATTTTATACGAAAGTTGTTTTAAAAAATTATATTAATTTATTTTTTAAAAAAGTTAACAAATACTTAATTAACCATAAAAAAATATGTCGTTCTGTTTTACGTGCGCGAGAGGTAATAACCCAGCTCTCAAACACAGCCATAGTTGCAGCCTAAACATGAGTACGACATTGCTAGAATAACTGAATTGTTTTGCCTGTTCGTTTGGATGCAAGGACACTTGTCCGCTGTTTTCTGCAAAAAAAACATGCACCACGTCGCAACTCGCGAAGAGGCAAGGCCAGTAGGCCTCGTCCAAGCTATCCACTGTTCCGTAATCTGGCAGTTGTTTCTTCACGTGTCTGGTATATGAATAGATAATTATACTTGTTTCTTTCAGGGTCCATGCTTTAAAATATCAGCACCCAATTGGATTTTGTTATTGGTTTCATCCGCATGTACAATTCAAAGACTTCATGTTGTTCATTAAATTATTTTCTCTTTTCAAAAGCAGTTTGCTTGACCATACATCTTGTCAACATTTTAGTACATTAAAAGTGACTAAAAGCTAGATAAACCGTCCCTTTTTCATTGTAGGTATAGTCGTATAGAAAGAATTCGCAAACAAGAGGTAAAACTAACAAAGTGTAGTAATTATTGCATAAAAAATTACACTAAATGGGCACAAATTACATATAACATATCCCAAAAAAAGCATGGTATGGATGTATGGTCAACCATGAAATGAATGCACATAGCTTGCACGGTTGCACCCTTTATCACCTAATCCACCTCTTAAAGGATTTGAATCATTTATATTTCTTTTGTCCTAAAATATAATAATCTTGTGCCGGATAGATACATTCTAGTAGTACGAATCTAACATGCATAATTTTTAGATTTCTAATACAATAATATGTCTAATCTAATCTAAAGTTTTTATATTTTAAAACGAAGGGATAGATGATTTGCTTCTTGGCTAGGCTCACGCTCCCATGGTCCCTAGTGGCCGAGCTACATAATACTCTTCCTCACTACTCACAAGCTACTCTAACAGCTCTATACCACTTCTTCTTGACCAATGTTTTTATAGTGCTACATGCAATGATTATTTTTTCTATCTTTAGCCAATACATTTCTCTTTTTGATTTTTGAGTCGAACAAACCCTATAATTACTTTCTGCACAAACCGTGATTGAAAAACCAAGATTTCTCCTATTCTCTTAGTGGAAGTGTTTTTTCAATAGCAAGTTTGTCTCTCAAGTTTTGTACTTGGTTTAGTTTGATTTATTATGTTTCATTATGTCCAATAAATTCTCTAGTATTGCTCTTTTGTTGATGATATGCTAATTTGGCAGGGCTTCTTGTTTGGCAGAGCTCCAAACACATAATTTGTTAACCTATAGGTCATACTCCATATAGGATGCTCTGCTACAGCGGTTTGGATCTATGTGGGGGAGAGCGTTCGTCAAAAAATTAACTCAAAATACTTACAAGCTGAGAGTGAAGCAAAGTGTAGGATTATCGAAATGTCGACTAGAGAGGAAGGAGGAGGCGATATTAAATATAATTGACACGTAATCAAAACTAACCTAAGTTGCTAGGCTTGGTAAAAGATAAGACAAACTAAGTAACTAGATTAAGTTTTGCAATCCTTGAGTGAGAAGGGCTCAAATAGTCTCTATGAAAGTAAATTGCACAAATGTAAATGCAATAAGTACATGAGGCAAGAAACAAGAAAATTTTCATCCAAGGTTTGAAAACTCGACGGTTTCCTAATCCCCGTTGAAGTGAGCCCAACTTCGCTGCTCAAACCACGAAGCCTCCGAACCCCTTCGTTTAAGGGGTGGGCAAGTGGGAGCTGGTTCCGAAGTGGACTACCCATCCCTCGATACTAGGGTAGTTCTTCCTTCGCTCCAAAGGTGGTGAACTTTGAACCACTCATAACCAACACCAGACCTCCTCTACTACATTCTCGGAGAGGTCACCGGGCAGCTCCTCCAAGCCATCTAGGAGGTGGCAACCTTCAAGAGTAACAAGTAGCAACCGGGCTTGGAGGTGATCAAGTGCCACACTAGCTCAATCAGTGATACAATGCACTTGTCTTGGCTCAAACTACTCTCAAAAAACCACAATGGATGAACAAGTGATCAAATGGTGCGAGAGTGAATGCAAGGGGTTAATACAAGTGAATAGTATGCCAAGAGAACCCCTTCTTATTGGTGGGGGAGTATTTATACTCCCACCCACCAAAACTAGCTGTTGGGGGCAAAAACCCATGCTTAGGCGCCTGCTGGTCAGACCGGTAAGGGATGGCCGGTCAGACTAGCGTTGAGTGCAAGGGCTAGTTTTCTAGCCATTGCAATGTATTTAATGCACTGTCGGTCATACCGACATGGGCCGGCCAGTCAGATCGCCGGTGGCTCTGGTCAGACCGACCTTGGCCTGACCGACCTTAGCTCTAATGACTATGGATCGCCAAGTCGCGGCCACACTGTTGGCTCCCCGGGCGCCCAGTTAGACCAAGCCCAACTTGGTCAGACTGGCCCGAACACTCTGGTCAGACCGGCCAGAGCCTCCGGTCAGATCAGCTAAGGTCAGAGAAAATAGAGAATAATATTTCGAACCAAATCAAGGCATCCATATGCATATGACCTAATGTGGCATTTTTATCATTTCTTCACCTAGGTTACCACCCATTTTGATAGTATGGCAAAGCTAGAAAAAACACTTAGCAAAATTCAATTGCCCAATGCTTCGATCAATTAAAATGAAAACCTAGATATTTATCACTTGCATCTCATTGGTTTGTGCCATCAATTTTAATCCATGGTAATCGTCCTTGACATGCACACATGTGGTCCTAACTCAAATTATCTCACTTACATAAAATATAAATAGTTAGTCCACAATTAACGCTTGTCATTAATTACCAAAATCAATGCCGAGGGCCTAGATGCCTCACAGAGTTGTGGAGCAAGGTCAAACAGACTAGCCTTTCATCCAAATTATGAGAAACTATAGTTGTAGAATCCAAAAAATAAACTAGACACTAGAAGTTGGTTTTTCAACTTATCGAGATTATCACCAGCTGGATTCTCATGAGTTGCTTCTCTAAATCTAAAGCTTCCGCAAATATGCCCTAAACTTGACAATCCAAAGCACCTAAAGACAAAGTGCGTAGAGCCTCTATAAGGTTACGGGTAGGCTACAATAGCATAAAACAATTTTTTTCTACTACGAGTAAGGGATCATGGATCATCACCATCCGACATGCTAAGCAGCAAAATAAGAGCTAGAGAAGACCAGTCCGACGTAGCCGCACGTCGGTGTAGAAGTAGTCGATATCAACAACTGTGACATCCTAGTCCAATTAGGATGTGATCTGTGTGGCCCATGAGAGTTGTATGTCATGTTTAGTACCACATTACTAGTTTAGTAAGGGTGAAACCAACTTATAAGAGTTTGTTCCTTCAACCATATCACTCCTGGGTTAACCCTTTTACACGAAGTGAGGATAAAACTGTAAGTGGGGTGGTATGTGTAAGTGGGCCCATCCATCAGATGGACTGGGTTGCGTGGTTCTGGAAGGAGGGTGTTAACGCCAAAATTTGGTACAGTTTCTTAGTGAATTCGATTTAAGGAAAGAAAATTAGTAAGAGGATGACTACCACTGCCGGCCGAGGACAAGGTTTAGTTCGACCACTTGAAGGCAACACAGAGAGATGGTGAGAGGATGACTGCCACCGTCGGCCGAGGCCCAGGTGTAGTTATCCCTTGACCCCTCGTGGGCATCTTGGAGAGGTGGGAGAGAAATCACTACAATCGCTGGTCAAGAACCAGGCGTAGTCATCAACTACCCGTAAAGAACTAGGAGAGATGGTGGGATCGCTACCACACCTATACTCAGACTAGGTGTGTAGTCGTACCTCGACCACTCGTAGAAGATTTGGAGAGTTGGCGACACCATTACCACGCTGGTTGAGAACTAGGTGTGTAGTCGTACTCAACCACTCGTAGAAGATTTAGGGAGTTGGCGAGATCGCTACAACACTGGTCAAGAACCAGGTGTGTAGTCATACTCGACCACTCATAGAAGATTTGGATAGTTGACGAGATCGCTACAATGCTAGTTGAGAACCAGGTGTGTAGTCGTACTCAACCACTCGTAGAAGATTTGGAGAGATGGTGAGATCGCTACCATGCTGGTCGAGGACCAGGTGTAGTCGTGCCTCAACCACTCTTAGAAGATTTGGAGACTTGGCGAGATCGCTACAACGCTGGTTGAGAACCGGTGTGTAGTCGTACTCAACCACTCATAGAAGATTTGGAGAGATGGTGGGATCGCTACCACGCTGGTTAAGGACCAGGTGTAGTCGTACCTCTATCACTCTTAGGGGCACTTGAGTTGTTTATTACATGCGCATCTCACGTGGCCAGCATGACTCACATACCCAACTAATAGCATATCGGACATCCATTCATAGTTATGCCGGATGATCAAACCGACAACATTCGTGAGGGGATTGTCCGTAACAACCTTTTCTCAGATAGTCCGGACGTGACCGGCTCTAAATGTGAGATAGGTCGTCGATCTCTGTTGGTAGATTCGGTCTAACAACTCTGCATTTGTTTGAGAACATTCTCAATAACGGGGTGTACTCAACCACTGCCTACTCAATTGCTCAATTGTTCCTAAAAAATATTTTCTAGAAGACAAGATATATAGCAGAGAATACCGAGTGTATACTCAAAAAACTATAAAAATCTTCTAGTATTATCAGGATATAATGAGCAGATTCAGATTAAATATCACGTATTAAGTAAACCGTAGACAAGCATGATTTATACAGAAGAAACAGAGCAAGTCCCCAGTATCATACCGTTGTCGGCCTAACATATGAGGCACTCGCATAACAGACATTGTATAAAAAACATGCTCTAGGTAAACATAATAAATTATGGATCTGGAAATAGGTATGGTAAATTGTATGAAATATTGTGTACCTTTGTAGGTACATGCCGGATGTATCTACGAAATTAGTAGATTGATTTAAAAAATTAATATACTAATTACCTTGTTTAGCGATGTTAAGCAACTCGATAGTAGTCGACCCGGATTGAAGCCTCGTGGTTGTCGGTATTGAACTGTTGCTTTCTATGGCGACGATGTCTTTGAAGCTTGGTTGATTTTGATAGATCGAATTGTTAGCGGTGATGATTTCGATCTGGTCAGGGAGCGTACTTTGGTCAAGATAGATCTCCCTGGGCCAAAGTCGTTGAAGTATCCCTCATCGAAAACTCCACAGCGGCGGTGACTTGACGAAGCTTGAGATGACGAGGGTCTTGATCCGTCAGAGAACACACTTTGGTTGGATCGTATCTCTCTAAAGCCGAAGTCGTTGAGCAGTTTGTCGTCAGAGAATCTATCTCTTGAAACCCATCTCGTTGAAACCTTTTAGCACCAAAATCCCCCTACCTGGCGCGCCAATGTCGACAGAGTAGATTACGACTACAGTATTTGTAGAGTATGGGGATCGTTGGAACCAAGGTATACGCTAGATTGAGGTAAAAAAGACGGGAGACAGAGATTTTTATACAGGTTTGGGCCCCTTAACTAACAGTTAATAACCCTATTCCTGTTAGCCGAAGCCGGTGTTGCTCTCATATATCAGAATCACACAAGTACAATATTTGGGAGAACCTAATCTAGTCGTTGTCAACTTGACGGCATGGATCTTCACACGTAGTCGACAACAGGGTAGTCTTCTTCCTCGAATATGAACTCGGCAAGGTCAGAGATAACACTAGACCCTTCCTGTCGGCCTCTGTGGCTCCAGATTGGGTCTGTCTAGGCTTGTCTCTGATGTTGGTTTCTGGCGGCGTATATTGGTCTGTGTCCCCTCTCCTCCTACAGGGTCTGTTATTTATACCCACAGATGTCCCCTTGGCCAAGTAGAACTAGAGAGACAAATATGGATACGATCCGAGTAGTCATTGTAGTTTCTAACTTGAACTCTACTTCTCCTTCCTTATGCGGAACACCTTCTGTATATGAGACATGATTTCGTATAAGATTTGGTATATGATAGATCCCGCCAAGTCCAATCCAAGATCATTGGGTATGCCTTATCCATAACACTGACAGGATATTTATCTAGGTAAAGGCCGAATTCAAGGAGGAATCGTGAAGACCATGGCAAGGCAGTTTCGTATTTCCATAGTATATCTCTTAAATAAGCAGGATTAGTTATTTTTCCTTTTTTTGTTAGGAAATATTATCTCGTGTCCGATATGGACTTATATCAACCTGAGGGTATAAATGATTATGCAAGCATTGCCTATTAGATATACTGATTCTATTTTTAACTGTATCGTTGTTTATGGTCGTATCAGCTTAGTTAGGACTTTTTCGGTTAGGTCTGATATTCTGACTAAATTGGTATTTCTCTAATCGTACTATTGTTTTAAATAGATTTGTTATATACATCATGTTTGTATAAATCTATCGGCTAAATAGGTTTTTCTTATTATCTTCAATTTTATACTGTCTCGGTTAGGTCCGATCTATTAGATTGCTACTAATAAGTTTAATTCTATCAAGCCAATAGATTTTTATGCAATGTTCATTGGAGCTCTAGCTGATGAATTACCATTATTGTGGGCTTTGGTTATCAGATATATTGGTTAGCCGATATACATTTTAATTTATTTACATCAGATCTCTAGCCAAGGTATGTTTTAACCATCGGATATATATCTATCACATTATATCAGTTTTGGCCAAGTGGTTTACATTACATTATCTAATTGCTATTTCTGAGTTACATCAACTCATACTCAAATATGTATAATCTTTACTTAAATCTATCTTTATCAACTTTAATCTTATACTGTCTCTGTTCGATCTGATCTATCAAGATAATCTTTTAGAAAAAAAAAGGTTTATTAATGATTATGCATAGTTTAATTCTAACCATGATAGCATAAATCTCATTGTTCATCTAATTATTTGAATCTATATTGAGTCTATAGCCGATTGATCAAAACTCTATTGATATCGATTGACCTCGTTACATTACATCATCCTATTGGCCGATCGGCTCCTTGATATTATACGGACAATTCATCTATCTTGTTAGTTGCAGGATCAAACTAACTGGCACGCCTTGAACCCGATTGATAGGATCTGCACTGAAGCTAAGCAGATCTCCCAAGCCTTCATGTGTCGCGACGTAATTTCACATCAACAGGGTTGATACAACAACCCGATCGTCTCCTCCTCGCGCGATTGCCTCCTCGTATTCCGATGCTGATAAGCACCTCTACTGGTATCTAGGGGTGGATCTACCCGTTGGACAGGGTGGGGTGACCGGCCCAGCTACAGCCCACATCGCCCCTCTCCCCCGACTCCATGTCCATCAGCCCATCAAGAAAAATGGCTAACAAGTCAGCCCATCAAGCAAACAAGCCAATGTCAGCCCATTAGGCATCAGGTTGGACTCTGGTCCTGATCACACACAGACGCCGCAGCCACATGAAACTGACTTCTCGTCTTCTCCGTTTTCTCGTCTTCCGATCGGCGATGCCGCGACATGACGTCCGACACCGATTGACACTGACACATCATGCTGCACTGCCGTCGTACGCGCGGCCGCGCCAACGGCCGACGCCGCCACACGCCCATGCCGGGTGCTGCCATCGTGCTGGGCTGATGCAGCCGGCTAGGGCTAGCTAGCTGCACAGCACTATGGCAGCCGGCAGCCATCAAAGGTCTGAAGCGGCGAAGCCCCTGTCCGTCTCCAGGCAGGTGAAAAAGGTATCATTGGCAAGAAGTTTAAAATTAAATCAAGGTACTGTAGATGTAGTGAAATTTTGAATTTAATTAACATATGACCAACAAGTGACCAGCTCTTTCTCCTCTTCGAATTTTGATTTTGTAGATTTGGATAGCTTTTTTTAAGAAAGAGCTAGCACATGTTTTCCAATAGTCTCTACTCTAGAAAGGGCTTAGTGGTTTATTAGCAGGACATCTTCTTATCAAACAATTTTTAAAGATACTGATCAGTTAACTATCACCAATGTTTTATAAATTGCCTTATTTTGCAAATTGACATTTTCACGGTTAATATGTGTATGATGAATTATATATGACGCACATATTATTGCTTTATTTTAAAATGAAAGGTACTACTATCTTAAAAATTTTTATTTATCTAAATTTGTTATTTGTATTGTGTTTTTATGCGATTACAATGTAAATACGATATGTGTCGCGTTCGGTTGTATTTATCGAGCGAGCATCTCCGCCCCATCTTTTTTATAAAGCTGCGTCCGCCACTACCGGTGTCAGCATGTCCAAGGAAGGAACTCCGTGTGTGGGTGTGCTAACACCCCCGTGCAGTTAGGGTTTTGGCTCTCGGAACAAGGACGGTGGCTAGGGTTTTCATAGGTGTATCTCACTCTAACCTAGGGACCCCTCGCTCCTGAATTTATAGGATCTTTAATGGCTAAGGCTCATTAGGAGTTCTACTTAGATCCTTATCTTAATTAAGCCACTATTAGATCTTCATCCGTTCCAATCCGTTAGGTGGGTGACCCTGTAGTTTCATATATACTCAGTTGCAACCTGAAAATGTCTTTTCAATCCACGTGACAATAACATCCCCTAGCATTGGATGTGTTATTAATACCGATTAGTAAAATAGGGACTCTTAGCCTTATTAATTAGGAATATTTGCTGACATAGAAGATAGAGAAAGAGAAACTATCTCAACTTCTATTTTTTATTTTTTGATTTAATGGTTAGAGTTATTTTGTCGTCTCAACCGTTATAAGACCCAATCTTTAAATAATCTTGTATTGTACCATTGAACATATCCTGATACCTAGGATGTGGTGCTAAGAGCTAACTGGAAAAAAAATTATAGTAAACTAGATGAAACCCCACGCGTTGTTGCGGATAATAGTAGAAATAACATGTAAAATAGTAGACAACGTAACATTATATACTTTATATAATTTCCATATTTAATCGATGATTGAAAAAAAGCTATAAACCATTAAGATGATTTGGTTTATAATAATTTAAATCATATATAGATTGTTCATTCAAAAGCAAAACTGATGTGCTAGGTGCTAGGTGCATTAGTTAAACCAAAAGACATCACTAACCACACTTATAACCCGAACTTAGTTTTGAAAGTTGTTTTCTATTCATCTCTCAACTTCATACGAATCTGATGGTAACCACTACATAAATCAACTTTAGAGAAAACAGTAGAGCCACTCAATTAATCAAGCATATCATTTAACCTAGGAATAGTATGACGATATCTAATGGTAATGTTATTAATAGCTCCACAATCAACACACATACACCACGATCCATCTTTCTTAGGTACCAAAATCACTGAACAGAACATAGACTAAGAGACTCTCTAACGTACCCTTTATCAAGCAAGTCCTGAACTTGACGCTGAATCTCCTTAATTTCCTCCAGGTTGGTTCTATATGGTGCACGGTTGGGTAGTGAAGCTCCCAGAATCAAATCGATTTGATGCTCGATTCCACGCACAGGTGGCAGCCCTGATAGCACTTCATTAGGAAAAACATCCTCATACTCCTGCAAAAAGTTAGTGACCGTAGGAGGACAAGAGACAGGTAAATTCTCAAAAGAAAACAAAGCCTCCTTGCAAACAAAAGCATAACAAACAGTGTCACTTGTATTCAAACTGATAATATCAGATTTAACAGCAAGTAAACAAGAACCTTTCAATTGAACCACATTTTTTTTGCCATGGTCAGATTTAGATTCTATCTTGTTATGGTGCACATGTTCTTTGGCGACAATCTGATTTCATTTTTAGCATGCTCCTGATTTTTCTTTTTCTTAGCTCTAGCAACATCATTCTCAAAAATAGCTTCAGCAGTCACAGGATGCAACACAATTTTCTTCCCATTATGCATAAAAGAGTATTGATTTGTTCTACCATGATGCAACATGTCTTTATTATATTGCCAAGGTCTACCTAAAAGCAAAGAACAAGCATGCATAGGTACAACATCGCAATCAACAAAATCATAGTAAGAACCAATTGTAAAATTTAATCTCACCAATTGTGTTACCTTAATTCGGCCACTATTGTTGAACCACTGAATGTAGTATGGGTGGAGATATGGTTTCTTGTGCAAAGCTAGCTTGGTGACCATCTCGGTACTAACCAAGTTTCTACAACTTCCTCCATCAATGATGGTGTGGCAAGAACGATTGTTGATGACACACTTCGTCTGAAAAAGAGTATGCCGCTGATTCTGCTCCGCTTTGCCCATTTATGCACTCAGAACACGCTGCACAATTAGGCTCTTATATTGGTCCGCAACATTAGGCCCAATGTGTTCCTCATCTTCGCTACCTATGTCGTTAGCTGCAAGCAAAGCGAGTGTATCCTCATCCAATTCACTAGCAGAAGAATTCTCACCATCGTCCCTGATGATCAGAACACGTTTGCTAGGGCAATGCTTTCGCAAATGCCCAAAGCCCTTGCATTGATGACATTGAACATCCCGTGTTTGTCCTGTGAAAGCAACAGAAGAAGCACACTTGGCAGGCTTGTCTGCAACTTCAATAGCGAGAGAGGGAGCTAAAGAAGGTGCTGGCCGCTGTTTGTTACTGTTGGAGGGTGTCGGTGTTGGTGTCGAGGCTGATGATCGACTTGGTGGGGCAGCAGTGCCACTCCGAGCCATCCATAAAATTCTACCTGCAGAAAAGTTAGCCCTTGTACACACATGTCGTCCCTACACTTCTCTTTCAGCTTTTCAAGCATAGTGAAATAACTGAGTCATATTATTATACTCTTTGTAACTAAGAATATCATAAATTTCTCGGTCTAAACCTCCCAAAAATCGAGCCATGGCAGCCTCCTCGTCCTCTACTAATCCACAACGCAACATATCCATTTGCATCTCTTGATAATATTCTTTCATACTCTTACCATCCTGTTTCAATAGTTTCAACATATTTAACATGTCACCTGCATAATATGAAGGTACAAATCTAGCACTCATAATTCGTTTCAAATCATCCCAATTAGGTGGCAAAGCATTCATATGAGTACGACTATATTCACTCCACCAAACAGAAGCAAAATCAGTAAACTCACGAGTGGCAGCCCTAACCCTCTTATCCTCAGGAACATCATGGCAAGCAAACTTTTGATCTACTGCTAACTCCCATGAAAGGTAAGCATTAGGGTCATACTTACCATAAAAAGCAAATATAGTGAATTTAATCTTACCAAATGAATCGTCATTAGCACGTTCCTCACGACGTGGCCGACGATGAGCCATACCACGACAGTTGAAGCGTAAGCCGTCGCTGGTCCAGATCATCCTCAGAATCATCAACGTAGTCATGGTCATCCATCTCACTGCCATGGTGGGATGCTCGGGCGATCTCATGAAGACGTCTCACAATATCATCAAGAGTGGTGTTCATAGTGGTCACGGAAGCTTCCAAGGTTGTAAGCTTGGTGTTGGTATCAAGTTGCGTGCGCTCCACATGACCAAGCTGTTCATTCGTGACGCGAACATCCTCCTCGAGCCCATGGGTGCGGTCCCTCACTAATCTGTCAAAATGTTGAATGATTCCTCTTGTTCAAGGTGAGTGTGGAACACCCTGATTGGAAGGCTCTTCACCTGACATGGTTAGAAAGAAAAGAAACAGACAAAAACAAATACTATATAACAGGAAAGAAGGGAAAAAATTCTACACAACTACTTGGATGTGGGTCTATCAAGTCACTCACTTTCAACCTGTTTAACAAGCTCTTACCAATTCTCACCATGCTAAACAGGAGGTGACGGCAACCGTTAGATTGGACAAACCTCTGGAGAAAGGTATATCGATGCCTTGGTCGCTTAATCCCTGTCAAGTATTAGTCGAACTGGTGGAGCTATGGGTGGGCTGGTAATGAGACAAAGAAAAACTAGAAACCACGTTAGCCAAAGGAAAGTTGAATAATCATTCAAGGTTGGTACCGAGCTGGTCCTAGGCTAGACGTAGTAGAGACGCAAGCCTAACCACAAAGAACGCCACAAGACACAAACCAGGAATGATGACAGGAGGTGACAAACAAAGAAGACAGGATATATCAAAACCTCACGACTCAGCTCCTTTTCTTTCTTTCTTTTTTATTTTCTTTTCTTTTTTTCTTTTTTCTTTTTCTTTTTTTTATATTTTTTTCATGCCCAGGAGCACACAAGAACCAACCACAGAAATTATTAGCTCGAACGGACAAAATATGAAGCCTATAGAATTTTTCAAAATTCTATTCAAAGTAGTCCCGAAGCTTGTCGTCTCAAAAACAGCATTTTGCAAGTGGAATTTGGTGATTTTAATTTTGTAAGCGGATGTAATTTTTTCTGTAAATGTCCGTGGATATATTATATGCTTGATTCCGAGTCCATATGAAAAAGATATGACTGTTTTTGAAGGTCACTCGAATCAGAGTTCTATTTCTTTTCTGGTGGCGACACACTCAAAGGCAATCAGATTCAAAGAAAGGAACAGATCTAACACAATAGAAAGCAATTTGGTGGATGCCAGCAATGGTGGAGATGGCGACAAAAGTGGTGATGACGACAAAGATAGTGATGATGATGGCGATGTGCGTGGCAAGAACTTAAAACTCTAAACGACGTAACGCTAAGACCAGTAACTCGACACAACAATGTAACAGAAAACTCAATAAGCCCTAACTAAGCAGTATTAGCAAAAAGGCTCAAAGGTTTATAGGATTACGAAAAACTAATCTCTAATATATATATATATATATATATTGGCTTTTTCTGAACTGTAGGTATAAGAAAATTACGAAACAATAAATCTCTCACTAAGCAACCTAAAAGCTCTGATATCACCTGATGTGCGCGAGGGTGTCCCGATCTTTCAATCAGAGGATAAGTCGATTTGATGGAGTAACGTTGGAGATTCGACTACAACTATCGAAAGACATTGCGCCTTAGCAATTGTTACACCAACTTCAGAGGTAGTCATGAATCTCAACGAATATACAGTCAGCCTAACCACGAGGGTATTTGTTCCTATAAGCAATCGAGAACTAGCAAGAACAAGATGAACAAGCAACTCAATTTACGAAATAAAGATGTAGGATTGAGTCAGCAAAAATATCATAGGTGGGTTCCGTAACGAGCAAACCGACGATCTAACCGATCACGGGATTACACGACAAAGTAGCGATGCTAAACTTTAATCTAAATAAAACCTGAGTTGATCTATGACGGCTAAGGTAAATATATAGGTGGGAGGACGAGTTAGGGTCGTCCTCTTACCATAAAACACGTCCCTAATAGACTCAACTTAATATAGAGCCCATTGGGCCCAAATAAGGTGACGCAGTATCGTGGACAGAAAAAGGTCTTTGTAGTAAAACAACGATTGCGGCCTCTCCAGAATAGACATGGACATAAGGCTGGATCCATTTGAATGTAGACTTGATAAACTTTACATGAAGTACTTGCACGTCCAAAATGGAGTCCGTATAAAGTCGTGGCGGTCGTCACAAGTCAGTGTTGTTCTACAGTCCATATCTAACCCGCCCAAATACATTTTTTTAAGGTCCTGTTTATCATTCTTAACCAAAACAAGAATGCAAATGTTTCCATGGTCTAAATAATATGGACAAAAAGATAAGAACGAACTCACCTGATAGTTTATTTGGCGTGCACGAGCACGAGTAATCGGACCGAAAGTCTGTTGTCATTTTGTAGGCGTGGATGTGTTGATCGCGTTGATGTCCTCGTCAACACCTAAGGTGATTGTGCTCGATGAGAAAAGAAAGAGAATAGAGAGAATATAGATTAATTATCCAAATGATGATATGAATTAATAGAAGAAGAAAATCAAGGAGTTAATTTGGACTATAGATCAATCATCCAATGGTTAAAAATAATTGAGGTGATGTGACTTAATGAAAAAAAGAAAAAAATAACATTAACTATACTAAATAACATTCACTATACTTAGTGAGAATGAACTCTATAAATATATAGAATTGGATCCATTGTTAAATCTAATTCATTCTTAGAAAACCTTTGGGCTTGGCTCATGAAGGCTCGACCCAAATACACTTATTGGACTCTTCACTTAACGTTTCATATATGCTATATGCCTATAAATAAAGAAGAAGAGACTCACTATTATACATTTGAGCAATGGATGAATGAATAAGAGAATATCCTACTCCTATATCTTGTGTCTTCACTTTTTATAATACGTTATCAGCACGACGTTATACCAGAGTCTAAGAAAAAAAGAAGGGTAAAAACTCACAGATTCACATTGTATTTCTTGAATTGAATCGCAAAATTGAATTCGCATTCTCTTTCTTGATCCGTTTTGGCCGTTCCCAACAAACACCACCATCGTCGACTCGGAGTCGCCGACGAAAACCGATTGGGGTATTGCCGGGAACAATCGTTGTGCACGCGATGTATGCTGCAGCAATAGCCGCACGCAAGTCTCGAAGGTCGTGACTGCCGTGCCCTCGGCTGCGCCTAATCATGCCATAGACCGCGCATCGTCGGCGCCACAACCACGAGATGGTCGCACCTCGCCGCGCATCGGCTGCATCCTGCAAGGTGCCGTGCCATTGCCGCCGTCGTGCTATGAAGGCGCTGGCCGGAGAGGAATAGAAAAAAAAAAGAAAGGAGGAAACGACGGCCATCGCCTGGCTGCCGAGCGCCCGCTGTCCTGGCCGCTGCAGAGCCGTGCTACGCCAACGGCTGCTCCTCGACGGCTACGCCACCCTGCCGCCATGGGAGCTGAGCTGGCCAGCAACGAGCGCTGCCCCACGGCGACCGCTGCCATCAAGGAAGAAGAAAAGAACAAAGAAAAATGAAGAAGAAAAGAAAACAAAGGAAAAACGGAGGCAGCACGGATGGCGACGCCGACCGCACGACCACGGCCGCCGTCACCGTACGACCGCACCTTGCCGCCACTGCATGTCCGCGCCGTCGCCGCCGTGCTGCTTGCCCGGCCGCATCCGGCGGCCGCATCGCGTTGAGCCACCTTGGTCGCCGCGCCGTCGAGACGCCGCCGATCGCCGACCTCGCGCCGAGGCCCCCCGGCCGCTGCATCAGCCTCCCGCGCGCTGGCCACGCCGGCCGCCGGCCGTGCTGCGCCGCCTCCCGCACCGAAGCCGCCACGCCCGCTGTTGGCCGCCGTGCTGGCCGCCCTGGCTACCGTGCTCCCGCGCCACCCCGACCGTTGTGCTGGCCCACCTCCTCACGGGCCGCCCTCCTCGGCCTCGCCGCCAGCGCCTGGCCGCGCCCCCGCCACCGGCCGCCGTGCCCCGTCGACCGGCCGCCGCGTATGGCAGTGTCGCCATCGAAGAGAAGAAAGAAAAGGAAAGAGGAGCAGGAAGAAAGGAAAGGACAAGGAAAAAGAAAGGAATCTTGTGATTTTTCAAAAAGGACCTCGTTTATTTTGGAAATTAAGCGCATTTTCCTCTATATTGTAAACTTTGCGTTTTAAACCCTGAATTTTCTATAAAATACACAAATAATCCTCTGTATTTGGATATTTGTTTGAGTGGCATTCGAAATTTGTAAAATCCAATGAAAATCATATCCTCGCATAAAAGAGCCTCAGGATTTTGAATTTCTATCCCATTTTTGCATTTGAGGCACTTTTATTACTGATGATTATGGTTATGAATCTTATTTATCGCATTTATGATTATTGATTATTTGTAATGCTTTTATTACCTTTAGTTAATATTTTTGCGGTAAAATTGCATAGAATATATTGGAATTATTTGCGGGAATTTTTTGTATCATTATATTGTAACATTTGTGCATTTTTACCTAAATGTAATTTGCACATATTTTTGAATAACGAAAGATGATTAGCATCGTGAACTAGAACTTCATCGAATCTAGAACATCTCTAACATTTGCATTCAATGTCAAAATTGAAATGGAGCAAGAAGCCCTACGGGTACCATTAAACCAAGCATGTTGTGTTCATCATCTTGATGAGATTGATCTAGCATTTCAAATCTCTCGGCAGTGCCTCTAAGCTATTTTGATGAATGAGTATGCTAGATGGATGAGCGCGTTGGCACTTTTTTACTACACAGAAGAAGCAGTTTAGAACACTATGGTGCACCCTGACCACTCATCAAGCAAAAATGAGTACTTTTTACTATGATTCACTGAGTAAATAGCCCAAAGAGTATGGTAATACGGTGCACCGAAGTTGCCCTAAATACTATAGAAACTCTCAATGTTCTACCTGAACGCGACGAAAGTCGCACGTAAGTATCATTATATGCATACAATAAGTATGCCTAGCTAGTTGATAATAGAATTGCGTAACATTCAGGATAGTATTGACTAAAAGAATATTGTCTTCCCAAGACACCTAGCACAGTTGATAATGAAATCAACACGAGCAGCTAGCCTGGTGTATTTACCTCAACAAAAGAAAAGGAAAAGGAGGAGTAGAACATAGATCAAGATGAACAATCTAGAACCATGTACTCATGAATATGAAAAAAAGGACGATCCTAATAGCACACCCATCATGAATTGAGGGAGAGAACTCCTAGCCTATTTGCATGGCTATGGACAAATCTCCTATGCTAGATTGGACCGGTCTTGAAATTTATATCAAGATAGAAAACCATTGCCATAGTTGCTAAGCAAGAAGCTTGCTATGAAGTTCATTGAATCCAACGTACCATAATACTTCATTGAATCAATATACTTCGTCATCACTTATTGCAATTTTTTAATAGAATATTGAATTGAATAAATGGTTTTTTGCCCAAGTAGAGAGCACACATTTTTTCGTGCAATAAAGGATTATTTCCAGTACAAAATAGCATATTTAAGGCATTTACTATTTTGTTGCTATTCCCTACACATTATTATAATGCTTTGAATTTTGTGTGGCACCCAAACATAAAAGAAAAAGAATGAATTGTGGTCTGCATAATCACAAATAGCACTTTAAGAGAAACAGATATTTCTAGACACATAGAACTAGAAATATTATGACCTTTGCTAGCAGTAGCAACTGAATTTGTTGGCCTAGAAAGTGCCATGGTCATATCACCTATGGAACAATTATGCACTATATAGAAGCATCTATTGTCCATTAACCCCCTTGAACTCTCTAAAAGTGTGATGATTTGGGCTACACCAGGGTTTATGTCGAAACTTGATTTCGGCAATATCAATCTGGGGGTAGCAGTCAAGTGCCAAACACAATGGGTTAGTCGGGACAAAGGTTTAGACAGGTTCAGGCCCTCTCTTATGAGAGGTAATACCCTATTCCTGTTTCGGGGATTCGATCCGTCGAGTGTTTATTGATCTCTTGATCTCTTTCAATAGGGGCTCTCACAAGTTTTCTGTCTGTTCGTGTATTTTTTCTTATGCCCCTGAAGGGACGCCCTACCCTACTTATATAATCCCGGAGGGTGGGTTTACAAGTCGGAGACCTATTTTACTCTAAGTCGGACTCCTCAATCTTACCAACTATAGACTATGGGCCGTTACCTTATCTCAATGGTAACGTAATACCCAAGTCATAGCCGGTTTACATAATCATGGAGCACAACCTATCCCCTATGGTAAGTCGGATAAGCTAGTTGTGAGGGTATCCGGTACCCATAATCTCCGCAGTAGCCCCCGAGACCTTCGCAGTCGATGAGATAACTTTGCCTCGAACTTGAATAACACGCGGCCGAGTGACTTCTTAGCCGAGTGCTTCTACTACCGAGTGCCTCCCTTATCTCTGCATGAGCCTCCCGAGTGCTTCATTATCCAAAAAAGGCTGTGAATGGCTGAAATCAATTCAAAAAATTTCAAACATAAAAATTTAGGTGCATCGACTGATGCACCTAATTAGGTGTAGCCCCCGACTATGTGTTTAGTTAATCAAACTAAGCATATAGTCAAGAACTATAATAATCAAACTCTCTTGAGTTAAATAAATGCCAAGCTTAAGCCAGAAATAATCATAAAAAATCACATAACACATAACCTCATAATCAAGGCATAGTGCTTAATACTCGGCTAACTCATACTCATCCGAGTCTTTTTGCCTGAGTTATCTTAGAGCAGACTTCGCAGCCGACCCTCATGGGTAAAAAGTCGTTTGTCACCTTCCAAATTGCATCGTACCAACCTTCAACAAGTTGTGTAACTGCTGTTATGAAAGGATTTTCAAGTCATCGGGCAATGAGACATATGCATATTGCCAGAGCAAATTTGCTTAAGTCCTCATGGACATATGTCAAGCCGTACTCATAAGATGGGCTGCAAGTTTCTCATGGGCTCGGCCCAAATACGAGAAAACCCAGCAAAAAACCCTAAAATCTTTCTCAAAGCGCCAGCGTCGTCCCTGCCGCTTCATCTTCCTGAAATCTTTCCCCTTTTCGTGCTCCTGTTCACCAGCCACGCTGAGGAATTCGAGAACTCGTGCTCACGCAAAATCATCCAGCAAAGAACTCAAGTTCCTCCACAATCCATTATCCGCATCCAGCTGCCAGCATCCCCTCAAAAAATCCCCATCTCCTGCGCCAGATCCACCTTCACCCAACTCGTATCCATGGCGGAAGAGAGAGAAATCCCTTTTGACCAATGGGCAACCTCGGACGTGAAGGAATCAACCTTGCAGGAAATGGTGAAGAACGGAGTCCTTCCACCTAAAGAAATCATTGGCTGGCGTCCGGCGGCCGGCGAGGAGTTCCCCACCCCAAACACCGGTGAGATTGTGGTATTCACCTCTTTCTTCTATTACGGATTTGGTCTTCCCACTTCCGATTTCTTCCGTGGTATCCTAAAATACTACGGCCTTCAAATCTATCACTTGAATCCCAATTCTGTCCTCCACATTGCAATATTTATCCATGTGTGCGAAGCTTTCTTAGGCATCCTCCCCCATTTCAGTCTTTTTCGCCGCATGTTCTATGTCAAGCCACACCCAAACAAAGATGACCCCTGTGTCGTCGGCGGAGTTGGCTTTCAACTCCGCGGGACTCTCCGCAGAGACTACTTCTCTCTCCCCTTGAAATCCTCCAACAAGGGCTGGCATGCAAACTGGTTCTATATCTCGAACCCCCATCCCAGTTAGCGCGACTTCGTCAGCCTTCCACCGATCCAAAGAGCCAACTGGAGCACTATGCTGGAGAACCAAGATTGGGTAGAAGCGAATAACCTCCTGGCTAACATTCTTGAAATGAAGAAGAAAGGCCTCCAAGGAGAAGGAGAACAAATTACTCAGCACTTTATCAAGAACCGACTGGCTCCCATCAAGGAAAGATCCAAGCCAGCGTTCGAGTATGAGGGTGAAAGCGACTCCAATCGGGAGGACCGCGATGCTTTGAGTTACCAGGCCTTGTGCACTCACATGTACAAGATTTTCTCTTCTGGAATCACAGTAGATCGCAGCCATAAGATGCCGGTTCCTCCGTTCAACTTGTTCCGACCTCCTCCTCCGGTAAGTCGACTCGGCTCTTCAAAACTCTTTCAATCTTGCACACATCCTTCAATATATCTCAAAGACTCTACTTGCAGGCAAACGCTCTCATTATTTCCAAGCCATACAAGGTGTATCACGACGATATGCCAACTCGGCCTGCTGCCAAAAAACCAACCGGCGGCCCCAGAATCAAGGTTGAACCTCAAGAGAAGAGGGCTGCCGCCGACGAAGATATCAGCAGGCGGGCGAGTAAAAGGAGATTGGTCGTTGATGACTCGGATGACGAAGAAGTCCAGATTCCACGATCTAACATAAGTCCTCCGAAACCAACAGCCAGGTCCACTCCTAAAATCAGGAGGTCCAATAGGTATCTCACATAACCAGAATCAGCTTCCTATTAAAAATCTTTTTCACTTCCAACTCAATTGTCTTTATCTTCTTTCTTGCAGGAAACCTCAAGATATAGATCCCACCGGGCAGGCTGAAACCACAGATCCATCTACAGCGTCAAAAAAGCCAAGGCTTGCAGAACCAAAAACGTAAGACCCTGTCTCGAGTGAGGATGCTCCTGGGGCAGAATCCTTAGGCAAAAACACTCCTGAGGTTGAGCCCCCGACTGCCAGCCAAGTCTTCCCAGTTGGAAACCAGTCGGCCGAAGAAGAACAGCCCCCGACTGCCAGTCAAGATGCCCCGACTGGAAACCAGCCGGACGAAAATCCACAGGGCCCACGCGGTCAAGAGACACCATCCGAGGATCCGGCTCCTAAAACAGGTAAATCTCTCAATAATCGCCAGACTCTTGTCTTCATCATATTTCTCACTTCTTTCTTCATTCATCTTCTCTAAATCAATCAGCCGAAGAGGAGGAAATCGCCCGACTGAAGTCTCCAGCTGACTCAGTCCCTCCTATTAAGATCGAGTGGCGCGATGCCGAAGGCGTGAAGCAAGGCATCATGTTAAATAAACAAAAAGAAAATGAAGAACGCGACATGCTTGTGGCCAGCCTCAACGAAGCGACCCAACTAATGAATCTAAGCAGAGTTCCTCCATGTTTTGTCATCGTCGTCTGGTGTGATTGACTATCTTCATCCCCTTATGCAGAGAATATATTGTCGCTCAATGGCCAAAACAGACACCCTCAAAAAGCTGGTCCCTCATGTAAATTCTCTGGAAAACGTTCATCAAGACCTCAAGGCCGCCAGAGAAGAAGCCGCAGCTCGAGAGGTCGTCTTGCGAGCAGAAATTGCGAAGCTCCGAGATGAGAACTTGGAACTCAATCGGGGGTAAGCCAAACCACCTTTGTACTTGCTCTGTCTTTGCATATAATCTGTTTTGATCCTTGTTTTGATCCTGATGCTTGCAAACCTTCATGTTGTAGCAAATTTATCTGAAATTGACTCCCTCAAGGCCCAGCTGCAGAAAACAAGCACCAATAAAGCCAAGCTGGAGTCTGACAATGAGAAAATCCTGGAAGAATTTGAAGGTAAGGCTTTCAAGATAGCACTCTGCAACTCGCTGGGTCTTGAATATTTTGATAACCATATCTTTCTTGTAGCCTATAAGATTAAATCCCAAGCACAATTTGATGTCTTCGCCGAAAAAGTCCGAAGGGTTGAAAGTGTTAGGGATGACATCGCCAACGTTGTCGCGCCGATCTTGTCAGCACTATATAGGCACGGACTCAGGACGAGCTCATTAGATGCCGTTGAATTCTTCGACAAGCTCAGGACGACGCCAGCAAAATACATGGAGAATATCACCGACGTGGCCGTCATGAGTGCAAGCTTTGCTCTTGCGCAGACGAAATCACTCTATCCTCGGGTAGATGTGGACTCTGTAGGAGATGGCTTCGCAGACGGCACCACAGATGAGCGAGCCCTGGAGCTTGTAAACGAAGCACAGGAATCGGCAAAAAAGGTAGCTACAGATGTAGCCGAAAACTTCCAGAGATAACTGTCTTGTTATATATAACTTGTTGTAATATTGATTTGTAAATATGTAGCCTATTTATGTTAATGCCCTGATCCGAGTCTTCATATATAATTTCTTAAGAATTTTCGTCCGACTGTCATCAAGCCTAGGCTTGATTAGGCCATCAAAAAATTCTCAGTCCTTATTATCTATTGGACTCGAACCAAAACACTAAACAATGATAAACTAAATATGAACAAGTTATCAAAGAAAATAATGTTTTATTGATATACGTATAGCCCCCGACTGACAACCCAAGAGGTCATCCCGCTTGAAATTGGCAGTCGAGAAGAACATAGAGAAAAATCAATGTCTAAGTATAATATCAACGAAGATGTTCAATATTCCAAGAGTTCTCCACCATGGTCCCATCTTCATGTTTTAGACGATATGCTCCTGGCCGAGTCACCTCAGCGATTATGTAGGGCCCTTCCCATAGTGGAGATAGCTTGTGGCAATCTTTTGTAGTTTGAATCTTGCGCAGAACCATGTCTCCAACAATGAAGGCTCGTGACCGAACATTGCGGTTGTGGTAGCGCCGAAGTCCTTGAAGATACCGTGCCGACTGAATCAATGCGGCTTCGCGGGCTTCCTCCAGTCGGGTGAGATCATCAACTCTGTCTTGGTCGTAACGCTCGTCGTCGAAGCTACGAACACGAAGAGACTCGTACTCCATCTCACTCGACAACATTGCTTCTGCTCCGTAAACCAAGAAGAAAGGAGATTGGCCGGTAGCCCGACTGGGTGTGGTCCGCAATGACCATAACACCGAAGGCAACTCTTGAACCCATCTTCCGGCGTATGGTCGTAGTCTGTCAAACACTCGGGCTTTGATACCTTGAAGAATCATACCATTAGCTCGTTCAACCTGCCCGTTGCTCTTAGGGTGTGCCACCGATGCATAGCAAATCTTAATACAGAAGTCTTCGCAGAACTCCTTAAAAACGCCTCCAGTGAATTGAGTCCCATTGTCGGTTATAATTCTGTTCGGGACACCAAACCGATGCACGATGTTTAGAATAAAGTCTCGCGCCTTGTCTGCAGTTATCGTAGCAACCGGCTTAGCCTCGATCCACTATGAAAACTTATCAATCACGACGAACAGATGCGTGAATCCTCCTGGGGCCTTCTTGAACGGACCGACCATGTCCAAGCCCCATACGGTGAAAGGCCATGATAAGGGAATTGTTTGAAGATCTTGGGCTGGAACGTGGCTCTGCCGAACGAAGAATTGACAACCTTCACATGTGCGAACCACCTTGTCTGCATCGGAGACCGCCGTGAGCCAGAAGAATCCCTATCTATAAGCCTTACCCACCAGAGTGCGCGCCGCGGCGTGACTGCCACAGATGCCCGAGTGAATGTCTTGCAGTAATTGTCGTCCTTCCTTCGGCGTGACGCATCTCATCAAAACTCCTGTCACGCCCAGAAATTCACTACCAGAATTTCCAAAGCAAATTGTGTATTAAATCCCT